>SNQJ01S0013859.1:16077-40117 GCA_010110895.2 Picea sitchensis
TCTTACTCCGCAAAGCGTCTTCCCATGAGGGCTTTCACCATAAGGGGACCACTTTGGAGTTCATCCATATTTACTTCTTATCAACCATGAAAAAACAATAATGAGTCATATTTACATAAAACAATATTGGGTCCATTACCCAAACCTTTTTGCTACGAGGCTTTCTTCAAGGGTTGACATCAATGACAACCAACCTTAATCAACAAATCCTAGGTACCTTCATGATTTTTGTTGCTAATTTAAAAAGATACTAACTAATATACACCAAATATTGATATACAATATATCCCTCCACCATAGAGCCCTCGGGACATGTTCTTTGTCTAATGAATGCCTTCAATGACTTCAAGTGCCTCTCCAACATCCACATTGACCTTCTGTGTACATCTCCACACATTTCAATATCCTCAACTTGGTGTATGAGGTAGTGTTATTGTGCATTGAAAAATGTCGAAGGTACATACTTTTGCATTATGCTTTTTCATTTCGCACATTAGCCGAGGACTTTGTCTCCTCCAATCTTTTATATATTCTTTAAGGATTTATTTATATGACAACCACCTACACATGATATAACAAATCAAATCATAGGTTTCAACAACAACATATATACATTGAAAGTAAAACAAATGTCAACAAGTTGAGAAACAAAGATTTTTCATATAAATCATTAATGTTTACCCCATCTGTTTTCCAATATAATATATAACTTGTTTTACATTTTTGTCAACGCTTTCAGGGAGAGATAGAGGTAGAACATATTGTAACAAAAAAGGGATCATTAATTTTTTTGAAAAAAAAAAAAACATAATACTAAAAATTCATATATTTACCAATACAAAAATCTACTAAAATAATTATCTTAATGGAGGTATGCTAGTCATGAGTTTTCCCCCACCAAATTCATCTTTATTCATTAATATATTCTTTATGTTTGAAGCAAATCCCATGGGAATTTTAATTCTCCAAATGACCTCTTTTACAACAATGCTTTCATGCTCTGTAAATAACTATGAAACACTATTTTTGTGTCCATTGTTATTTGAATAAATCATATTTTGCAATGCATGATTGGCTTCCTGAATGTCAATACAAATTTTGACATTTTTTTCTTTGCCACTCCTTCCATCTAATATTCTCCACAATTTTTATGTTGCATTCTTCCCGATATACATTGTATCAAACAAATGAGATATTTGTAGGTGCTCATAGTAGGGAAACCTATTGAATTATATAGGGTAACGTTTCATTCCTTGTGGAAGCCCATTAATACCTTGACGACATTTATGAAAAATAAATGAGATTACAACTATAATTGTTAGATACAATAAACATAATTCAATACAAATTAAAATTGTAAAACATTGTTATAGCCCTAAATTTCCCTACCTATGAAAACATGGCATTGGCCTTTCTACTTGCACAATTTCCCAAGCTACTGCTGAGGATCTCTCTTTAAAAAACCATTTTTTGGAGCATGTGTGTGCCCTGCTACACTATTTCCTGTGTACATACGCTAGTTGTGTACTAGACAGCCCGCGTACATACACTAGTTTCATACTAAACAGTCTGCGTTTACCTCCAAAATTTGCAAAAAATAAAAAGTTGCAAGGAATTCGGTGGATTTTACGGGCTATTGAGGGTTTCCCAACCAATTCATTTGGTGTAGCCCTTCCCCAAACCGAATAGCTATGTTTTTTTCATATAAAAGGAGGTCTTGGGGTCCCATTTCCACATCAAGCATTAGAACAGTGAAACTCTGCCCAAATCCATTTTCCTTCCTTGCCCAAGTATTTGCAACCCCTTCTAAGTTTTCTCCTCATCATTCCCTCTCTAGCCTTTTCTGCTATACAATCCCTTCCCTTCCCTTGAAGTGATCAGTTGATTGTGAGAGAAATAATTGGGATAGTGCACTTGGAGCAACATTAAGAGGAGTTAGGACCAGGTTCATGGAGCATTGGCCTATAAATATTGTAATTTTCAATCTTTAGATTTGATTTTCAGTTTCTTTTTTAGTTTTTCAAGTGTTTGAGCCAGGTTGGGTCTTTGGTCACCTTCCAAGTGCCTACCAGCTTCCCTTGCTCAGGTTGTTTGTTCAAAAAATTTCTTTTTTTTTGAAAATTTACAGAGGTGTATGTGCCTTGTTCTCTATACAGCACACATACATATGCATTCTACATTATATACAACATGTGTACATACGCAGGTTGCATGTGCACATCACGCGTTTCTGTGATTTTGGAAATTTTCTTTTAAAATCTTTTCCTTTTCATTCTAGAAAATTTTGGTTCCCAGGTCTTCCTGAGTTCCAAAAGCCTCCATTGTTTGGGGTTTAGACAGTTTGCAGGCTCAGATTGTTCATGAAATAAAACGAAATCCTCTTGTCTCTCTATGTTTCCTAACATTTTTTGCTTATTTTTAGCTTGATTTTTAAGAAAAATGAGTTTCATTTTAAAAACAATCCCCCTCATGGATGAGGGGGGCCATGAATCATGTATTCTACATTTTATTTTAGCATCTTTTGTTAGTTATGCTTTCATTGGAAGAAAATATAAAATAAAAAAAACTAGTTTTTTAGGTCTCTTTCTTTCTTTGCATTTGCTTTGCATTGTTATTTGAAAAAGAAAAAGAAATTACCATAGGGTTGTGTTTTCTTCCCATCTTGAAAGCATTTAAAAAGAAAAACAAGAAAGAAAATCCTTTCATTTGCTCTTTTGTTTCACTCGAAATTTGCATTGTGCATTTTGCATGAAAGGAGAAAAGATCGCATTTTTTAATTTGAAGGATTGTTCATGATTTTTCTTCCTTGAAACTCTTTTCAATTGAAGGATTAGTGTAAAGTTTTATTTGTCAATGTTCTTATAAGTTTCATTTTTGCAAGAGTCTCAAACAACATCAGTTTCACGTTCATATCATGTGAGTAAATCAAGCCCATAAAATCAACACTTAACTTAAAATCTATTAAACTTTTTGTTTGTAGGGTTCACCAACTAGTCTAGGCTTTTAGGGCCTTGAAATAGGTGTGAAGAGGAAACTCTTCAAGGCCATTTAAAACAAACATTGGAGTCTGATATAGGGAGTGCCTAAATTCCAGTGTCTTGAGAGTTAGTTGGGACCCCCCTTTAACATAGGGGCTAAACACGAGGTCATGTAAGGAAAGGTAGAGAAGATAACCCCTCCAAAGTCGGACTGAACGTAGTGGGGATTGTATATTGAGGATATTTCTTTGGAATCACACTGATCGCATTTGAATACAGAGCCTCTTGGACCTCAAATCTATTCAACATCCTCAGTTTTCTTCCAAACCAATTGCCTTCGGTACCCTTGAAGGGCTTCAGACTTGTTATCCTACTCATTACAATCAACCCGATTGTCAACTGTACCCACATAGTGACTGACTATGAGTTGGAAACCTAGTTGTCATTTTTTACGAACTTACACATGCGACTCTAGGGGTATACCACGATACCTATGTAAGATGTCAGATTGCGCTTTGTAGAGTATACTTGGAGGGTGCTTCCATGTCCGAGTTTCACTTCCACCGGTAATTTTATCTAGCATCGATTGGCGTAATTATTCTTCTCACTAGTTAGTCGTCTGCTTGATTTGCCTTTAGGAAATTTTAGTGGTGTGCTCCGTGCTCCCTAGTTTTCCATAGTGAGATAGTAAGTCATTGCTTTGGGTCTCTAACCTAAGGTGGTAGACCACCCACTCTGTTGGTCGTGAGGAATTTTTGGTCTTCTGCTTAGAAACGTGGAGCGGCCTCTTTATAGGCATTGTTTTTTATACCATTGGTTCACTAGAATCAATGTGTGAGACTTTTACAAACTTAAACGATCCCACAAGGGAAGAACCTGTGCATAAAATATTCATGGAAAAAGTTCATGACGATAACAACCAAGGAACTCCTTCACAAGGGGATTATTGTACTTTTCCTTTCTTTGGAAATGTTGGCATCCCTTTGATGGCCACATTATACATTCTCGGGTTGAATGTGGGACTACTAGTTTGGTTGGGTACCATTCCAAATGTACCTCATGCTCTTGACTCTTATTATTTAAGAACCTTATGTCATGGGCATCATGTTGATGTTCCTTCATTGGCAAATTATTCTCCTCCTCCTTCTGCCTTCTCTAGTGAAAGCTACTAGTAACCAAAATTCTAAACAAAATAGAAAGAGGAAGAATGAGAAGAATAAATAACCAACCTATGTGATTCATGTTGGAGATATTTTTTCAACCTCTGCAAGTCATGTTGAATACCAACATCCAGTCACTGCTAGTCATACTGGCCATAGTTTTGTAGCCTCTACGAGTTATGTTATCGACCAAAAACCAACCTCTGCTAGTCATGTTGGAGAATTGTCAACAACCTCTATGATTCATGTTGAGGAAAAGAAACCAGCCATTGCTAGTCATGATGGGGGCATTGATTCTATTGAGAAACCTATAAGAATAGGATGTAATCCTAAGTTCCCTTGTAATATTGGAAAGGTAGATCAACTTACTCATTTATGCCCTAGCCTTCTAGAGGCACGAAGATTGTGATCCCTGTCTGCAAGCTCTTCTGATTTTGAGCCTTTTGAGGTTTCCTCACGACCTATTTAGCCAGTGGTTGAGGAAGTGGTCATGCCGATGGAATATTAGGTTGATCCCACTCTTCTCTTGGAGAGTGTTAAGTCTACCAAAGTGGTCATGCTGATGCAATATTTGGCTAATACCACTCTTCTCTTAGGGAGTGATGTGTCTACCGACTATGTTTTTATCATTTCCAGTTCAGTAGTTTCAAAACAAGGGGGAATTCCACTCACTTCGAGCACACCCCTTCCAAGTCCTATGATGTTTTCCTTTGATTGGAATGACCTTGTTGATCCTCATCTTCCCTCTTTTGCACCCTTTCAAATAAGGGTTGAAGTTAATTCAAAAACCGTTTACCGATGTATTGTAGATGAAGGAGCCTCCGCAAGTATTTTATCTTCCTCTGCTTGGAAATCTTTGGGTTCTCCCATGCTTGTGACTGCTTTGCATGAGTTGTTGGATTTTGACATACGTCCTAGTGAATATTTGAGTATTCTTCCTCATTTTCCTATATCATTAGGTGGGAATATTTTCCATGTCGATGTTATAGTGGTGCAAGGCCCATTAGATTTTAATATGCTTCTCGAGCGTGATTATGTATATTCTATGAATGTTGTGGTGTCTACTCTCTTCCAGGTGATTCATTTCCCTCATAATGGAAGCATTGTCACTATCGGCCAGCTAGAATTTGATAATCACCATCCTAATTTGACATTAGTTTAGGCTGCCACTTTATATGTTCCTAGTGTTCGTGTAGACTCTACCCCGCCACAGGTTAATTATGTGGCGTCTTATCCTCGATGTTCAATTTCTCCTGAGGAGGAACTTGTTCACTCATATTTTCCTTCTCAAGACTTGGTCTCAACAATTGATCCTTTGTTTTATCTAATGGGGGCATGGGAGCCTTCGCTTCCCCCTCTTGGTCTGAGTGGTCTTGAGTCTCCTTTTGAGTCAGATCTCACTATTTGTATTTACTCAAGCCCTCGTTCTTTTGATTCATCATTGATAGACTCTGCCAGTCCTGGCCAAAACCTCCATTGACATATGGACTATGGTCAGATTACTTCTCCATTTGGGACTATCAACCCTCCTTGTTCGTGTGATTTCTCGTATTTTGAATTTCCTTTGGATGAGGCTATCCTTGAAGCCATGACTACAGTTCCTATATCATGGGAAGACTTACACCATGTTTTGTGTTTTCTTCCCTTTTGGGAGACTTTCCAAGTTGACTATCGAAAATATTATTGGTCAAATCCTAGCAGTGGACTCTACCTGAACTACTACCACGCATGAGTCGTGAGGTTGTGTGGTACCTTGTGCATATTGTACAGTCCAAGTTTGTTGTTTTCAAGTTTTGTATTCAATATCACCTTTTATTTTCTGAAGTTTCTATCTATTTTGGATCTATTAACTTCTGGATAAGTGTTATTGGCCTTATATACAAGATCTTGGAGACATTTTTCTTTGACATGTGTTCATCGTATCGATCTGTTCTAAAATGTATTGACCTCGAAATTGGCATATAGGTTAGGTTTTTCCCTACTTGCATTTTTTCATTTACTTGTTTCCTAGTTCATTTGGCCTTAATATCGACCCCACTAAAGTGTGACACGGAACCTTCTCAGCTACTTGATAAGTGTGTCATACTTTAAGTAGTAGAGCCTTTCTTCCATTGGAATCCTAGTCAGAACCTTGTTTTCCATTTGGTGTCCATGTCAAAGTATTTCATAGGCATGGGATTCCCTTTTAGTCTCACCTTGATTTTGTGTTGAAGCCTCGTCCTTCTTTCTAGCCATCATTCTTGGTCTTACCCGCGGGACTCCCTAACAAGCATGGTTTGTTTTCTTTGAAGCTCGCTTAAATTTTGAAAGCAACATCCAACAAGACTGCATTTGTTATTTTCGATCTTGTCTAGATTATTTGAGAAAAGAATCCCCCCTGGACTCTTCTTTAATCCCTTTTTAGACTCTAAAAAATTGAAAATATTGTCGAGCGATCTTGTTGCCCTTCATGCTCACCAAACTCAAATTTGAAGGCACATCTATTCGACAGTAGTTTACCCCTTTTTCGGTCTAGATGACTAATTTTGCGAATAAAGATATGTTGTAGGAACTTCATTTCGCTAGAAGAGTATTATAAGGCGTAATTTTAACCCTTTTTCGGGCCTGAGGGACTAAATTTTTTAAAAAGGAACATTCTCCTTGGTTTTGGTTTATCTCTATTTTGGGCCTTGGAGATTACTTACGAAAAAGGAACCCCCCTGGAGTCCATATTTAAGCTCTTTTAAGACTCCCTAAATATGAAAATATTGTCAAGTGACCTTGTTCCTTTCACACTAGTTAAATTGGTCCAGAAAGAACATCTATTCGACATGAGTTTAACCCTTTTTCTAGCCAATAGATTACTCCAGAAAAAGGTATGCCACGAGAGACTTGTCTCGTTGGGAGAGTTATCCTCAGTTATATTTTATACTTTTTTGGGCTAAGGAGACTAAACCTAGAAAAAGGTTGTGAGTCCATAGTTAATCTCTTTTCAGACTTCTTAAAATTGAAAATATAGATGAGTGGTCTTGTCTTTGTCACACTCGTTAAAATGGTTTTGAAAATACGTCCTTTCGATGCAATTTTAACCCTTTTTTCGAGCTGATTGGAATAATTGCGAAAAAGGTACTACCTGGAGTCTTCTTTAATGTTTTTTCATAATATATAAAAGTGAAAAAACCACCAAGCTTACCTTCTTTGGGCTCGTGAAAATTCACATGGAAGGAGTCTTGTTGTGTCATGCTTAATCGCATTGTGGGTCTCATATTTGCATCTTTGGCCTAATGTCATCTCCATGTTTCTCTCAAATGAACCTTTAAAGAATTCATTATACACAATCCTTGCAGCACTTTTTCCCTTATGATCTGACACCTTGACCCATGGAGGAATTCTCCTCGAGTGTCCTTATCCTGCACATATCTCCTTGCCTTGAGAATCAATATGTTCCATGCACTTGAAACCAGTTGTTGGGGATCAGAAATGTCCTATTCTCATCCACCTTTCCCTTCATCATTCTTCACATTTCATCGCCCCATTAACCTTTCACGATATCATTTCCATAAATATACTTTGGTTTCACCTTATTGTTATACACTTTATTCATTTTAGTATTTAAAAGGAATTTGTGATTAAATGTTAGAAAATCAACATGTTTTCATATCTATCTCAAATATGTGTGAGCTTTGTAATGTGTAGGAATATGTGAAGGATTAATTCAAAGGACTTCTCTAATACTTCCTCCACCATTTCAATATTTGAAAAGATAATTCAAGACCATTCCAAAGGAGAAGATCATGGATATTTGGTTGGAATATCTTATCTAAGATATATGAGAGATATGTGTGAGGATTTAAAGGGATTATATTTTGTAATAATGGGAAATAGGTTGAGAGAATAATGGATCTATAATAATGAGATGGTTATGTTATCTTCAAGGCTCTCATGTATAAAATAGAGTGCTCTCTCTTCATGAGAATTCAATTAGGATGTAATTAGAATCAGAGTAGTCATTAGGATTCAAAAGAGAAAGGGATTCTCAGCTTTGATTCATATTCTTTCATTGTTATGCTTTCATGATTTTCATTTGATTACTGTTATGTAATTCAAGATAGATTTAATGTGTGAGCTCACATATGTTATTTGTCGTTAACTCTTCACATGTTGTATTGCTTTTCCTTTATGCAATTTCCTACTTTCCTAGATTAATGTTTCCTGATTTCCTAGATTAGTTTCATTCAGCAATTTAGATTAGATTACTTCTACTTCAGTCCTGCATATATAGTGTGTGTGCTTCATAAGCCTACGAACCTAGGATTGACAAATTAAATGGTTGGGAAAATACTACAACGAAATTAAATGATAATATTTTTGCCTAACATTTTGGCGTCATTGTTGGGGAAGCACAATGGATTGAGGTATTAGTTGCTTTTTCATTTCAATTCATGCAAGTGTGATTAGACATGATCCTAACTCCGAGGTGACATATGGGTAAGGACATGTAGGGTAGTGTAAATTTCAATTCCTACAAGTGTGTTTGCATGTGTTGGTAAGGGGTCATAGCAGCTACTTGAGTGGAGACTCCTCATGTTCTCCCTACCAGTTCTAGAGTGTGAATTTCAATTCCTGTAAGCATAATTAGGGTGTAAATTTCAATTTCCGCAAGATTAGTTTAAATTTTTGCAAGTGTGATCTACATGTGTTGGTTCTAGGGGTCTTAGAAGCTACTTGAATGGAGACTGTTCATGTTCTCCCTGACCAACTATCAGAAGTGTTTTAACTTCCGCAACTGTGAAGAGTAACTTTTTTTTTATGTTTTAGCAAGAGTGTTTTTTTAAAGTTTTTCATTTTGATTTGGGTGTTGTAAGAATCCTTTTTTTTTAACATGATTTAACAATGAATTTCAGCTTGGAACTACTCACTCAGATCCTAGTAGATGTTGGGATCTCCCCTTCCTTGGAAGAGGATATCTTGACAAGGATCAAAGATTCAAATACTCCTCCAGAAACAATTGAAGATTCAACATCTGAAAAATCCTGCATATCCGATGACGAACAATCATTCAAACAAAAGATCGAGGAAGATGAAGATGAGTTACAGCATGATCTGAGTGAGGAAAATCGCACCTACGAAAGCCTTATTGAACAATGGTTCCAGGTAACTACTCAATTAGATCAGTCTTTTTGTTTTTACTTAGTTAGTTTTTCGTTACAGCGACTAGATTCATTCACTCTCGTATATTTTCACTTTTCATTCAAGAAATTACCATTGAACATATTGTTGTTACTGCTACGTGAGTGGCTACACTGGAAGTTTAATTACATGTAACTAATTTTTAATTCTAATTAGCATAAAGTAGGTAGATTTTTCAGGTTTTTTTTTTTTTTTTAGAATAAGTATGCTCTCCTCCGCGCTTTGAGTGATCGTGAGGATCAAAAAATAGGGATGATCAAGAATGAATGTTTTAAAATGCTTAACAGTAATCACAATAAAACCAATTTTGCATGTTGTTACAGCATGCTGAAATAGTGAAATTTTCGTTGTTACAGCATGTTGAAACAGTGAAATTTTTACATGTTGTTACAGCATGCTGAAACAGTGAAATTTTGACATGCTGTTACAGCATGCTGAAACAGTGAAATTTTTTTTACATTCTATTACAGTGGTTGAACTGTGCCTGGAATCAATTGAACTGGGTTTTTGAAATTTAGGATTGGTTCATTTCTGGTTTTGAATTTCATTTTTTTTTTTTTTGCAACAAGCAATTAAATAATAACCCTACAAAAACATTAGCAAATCAAGATAGAATGTAGTAGAGAATTTATTCTTCGGCCCTTCACACTCTATCTCTTCCTTCACCACTTGAAATCTTCTGACCTTGAACTCAACCTGCAACAAAACATGAAACATTAAACAACTTGCAAAACAATGAAATCTAAAGCCCTCAGTTAATTCCAAAAAGAGTAAAAGAGATTGATGGTAGAGATGTTATTGTTAAAAGTTGATTCAAAATTAAAAATGAAAAAAAAAATTGATAATGAATTAACTAAATCTAAGCCATAAATCTCAACAAGAAACAAATCGATAGAGTATTGCAATTATGGTTGTTGTGTAGCAGTTTCAACTACCCATAATTTTTCACTCATTTGCTAAGCTTGGAGAAATTCCTTCCGGAATATTCTCCCAAAATTATTGGCCACAATAGATGCAATAAACCGCCATGTCTTATACCTCTCGCATATGTTTCTTAACCATAAGATTTTTTTCAATAATAAAATGAAAAAAAAAATGGCAAAGAATTAACAAGATCCTTATTTTATGTGAGCAATAATTTGCCTAATAAWTGGAAGGAGTTTTAAAATATATGTATGATTGGCATGAATGCACCAAATTCCACCCAATGGCACCAAATTTCACCCATATACTTCTGACACTTGTGGTTTAGTTTGGATATGCTCAATCTGCAGCCCACAATTGATTGAATGGAGATTGTGTGATTAGTTGTTGAAGTCGGGCACTAACTCAAATAATAATCTTCCTCCAGCCTACCTTTTGATAGAGAATCAATTATGTTTTTCAAGATTCAACTGCCTACCTTTTGATAGAGAATTTTGAATTGCCTCACGTATATTATAGAGCCTCGAGATTCAACTCACATATGCAATGCGAAACTTTCAATCTAAATTTTCCATCAATTAACGTCCATTTGCAGACAGTCAACTTCGGATGTAATTTTCGAGCAAACAGTGACGAATTTCAAAAATATGGGACATGGGTTTTGTGTAGAAGGGTCTCATGTAGTTGTCTAGCAAGCGATTTTTGAAAATTCTTCTTGGTTTGAGAGAAGTTTGGATTTTTCGGGACATGAAAAAACTCAATTTTGGGATGGACGGTTTTTAACAACAGTCAAACTCATTCTCAGTTGGAAGAAATGGAAAATGTATTTATGGACAGGAGCCTGATTTGCAGATTTGGTGCAGTTAATTACAGTTGGAAGCTTGAGCTGTGACAGAATCGAACAACCAAGGAGGGCCGAAACAATAAAATTTTCGTGATCTATTTATGTTCTTGGAATTTCTGATTAACGTGTTTTTGCAGGCATTGTATTTCAGAATCGACTGTTGTGTTTTCTTACTGGTTGTCACAGAGACTTGTATGCCCTAATTATTCATGATTATGCAGAAAACTTATTATTTTCTCATGGTGAATGCATTTCTTTTACTGCCTTTGCGTAAGCATGGATGTCAAACCTAATAATAAACTCCATTAAAAAATAATAATAATAATAATAATAATAATAWAWATATATATATATATAAACAAAGAAAAATCATAAGYGTTTTTGTTTCATTTTGGTATAAAACAAGAGCAATGACAACAAACAAACATAAAATTGGAAAAATATATAAAAATTGCAAATGGAAGTTTTAAAACATKCTTGAAAACAATAATAAATACATGTTTTCATGTTTAACATTCATTTGTTTTTCTTARGWCACTTTGGCGACAATCAATTAYRAAGYRAATAAGTGCRAACAACAGGTATAATTKCATTTATTTTCTATCTCAATTAGCTYRCATTTGTACTTATCTCTTGCATTTTTATGTTTTGTGATGCTCTCACRAAKTTTTGATTGCRRGAYTAGTACTAAAGAHTGATTGCARGAAHADGACGYTCATTTTCCATGCYACRGGGATMTTCAAGAATCACAACATTTTTCAKAAAAAMATGTTTRCTAGACRKCTTGAARRAGYTGYTAYTCATCRGAAACATCATGACRTTTGTTGTTACAYAGAAACAKTTYVYTGATACAMAASAAYATTTTGYTGTTACACAGAAAMCTTTTTRCRCATCYTGATGTTTGKTGTTACAYAAYGACCATRCTGATACACCATGCTGTGATACMCTATTATTTCYGCATTTTKMCAAATTTCATGCTATGACACTATCCCMTTTCTCCTTCAWABMTRATTAGTCATCHTGTGTTGAAGCCATCTTCCATTGCCTTAAMTTTCATGACTTCACACATGCCTATTCCTTTCTGAGTTGCATACATTCCTTTATCTTTTTCAGTTCACTTTTTCCTTCTTTTTCCATTCCAGTTTGCCTCTTGAATAAAACCAATTCCCTTTCCATGATTACATTTCCTTGCCATAAACATTGTTGCTGCTAAGATATTTCATATATTCCTACCAAATCATTTTATACAAACTCGCGTTGACTAATGTGGGATTCCTTAAGGCCCACCTTTCAATAGTATTGCCCCATCGACCTCAACACCTTATCTAGGGTATAGACTAAAGTCCATTTTGAGTACCTGGACGCTTGCATGCCTTAATGGAAAGTTCTCTCACTGACAATCATGGGAATACATCAATGTCCCTTGATCGTCAGATCTTGCAAGTGGCTCGACCTAAACTCATTCATTCTCACTTTGCCAAATGTACTCGGGTACCTTGGCACTCATTGACATCAATGGTGAGTTGCCTCGCATTGGTTAATGACATTCATCATTGGTCGGTAATCCAATGACTTATTTTCATGCTCGACATCGACACATTCATTCACATGATTAGAATTGTACCATCAGGTTTAGCAGTGGGTGAAGACTATACACTTTTCATGACTCTATCAGCAGTTACAGTAGCATGACTTCATCCATATGAGACTACCACAGTTCCACTTTCACACTTTCTCTTTTCCATGATTCATTCAGCATCAGTTCAGATCCCTCCACTTCACATTCTCTGATCCCGCCGACAGCAGTCACAGCGACAGAAATCATCACTTTTCATATGATCTTGCAGCAGTGACATCTTCCATGCTCTAGCAGCCGCATTAGTCATATTCCTATTACATAGTTCATCAACATTTTTGGTGAGTGGAGGTATGTTATTTTCTAAACTTTAATCATGTAATTCCTCAACTGTTAGCAATGGATAATTTGGAAAACTCCCTCATTCAGTTCCCTTTCCTCTTTCACTTTTACGACTTATGCCACATTTCATGAGAACATGCAACAAGTTCAGTTGGGGGGTAGGGGACATTATTCACTATCATCACTCCACTTTTCCACTACCATCATTCCATTTTTTGTCTCATTTACCGTTTATGAACATTTCTTTTCCAACATTTCTTTTCCAACGATACTTTGTTTCACTTTACTTCATAAGCAATGATACACATATTGGCATGATTCACACATATACAAAAACAAAAAAAGGGGGCTTTCTTATACTCAGTGATTTTTTCCTTATGCACATTGATGGCATATATTTTCCAGTAAAAATATGGGCAAATTATTATCATAACAGCAAGAGAACAAGTAAAAAAATGAATGTTGTTAACACAAGAACCAACATTCTTTATATTCATGGTTATCACACAAGAACCAACCATACAAAAAATGTCAGTTGTTACTCATGTAAATCCCATCCTGGAAAACAGTCATTATCATCACTCAAAGCCAACATTCGGACGCCAAAATTTCTTAAGAAGATCCATGCATGGTTGCATGAGGACATGCAACAAGTTAAGTTGGGGGGTATGTTGGGGCTCAGAAATGTCCTATTCTCATCCACCTTTTCCTTCATCATTCTTCAAATTTCATCTCCCCATTAACCTTTCACAATATCATTTCCATAAATATACTTGGGTTTCACCTTATTGTTATCCACTTTATTCATTTTAGTATTTAAAATGAATTTGTGATTAAATGTTAGAAAATCAACATGTTTTCATATATTTCTCAAATATGTGTGAGCTTTTTAATGTGTAGGAATATGTGAAGGATTAATTCAAAGGACTTCTTGAATACTTCTATTACACATCGAAATTACTCACTTTGATAGTTTCACAAGTGTCATCATTATAAAGGTTGCAAGTGTCGCATTTAGCTCACAAGTGTCGCAAGTGTCAAAGAAAGCATAACTACCATGATGCCTATGTCATGCCTGTAAATGACATTAGGAGGACACTTGGCACATGTCAAATGCTTGATTTGGAAGAGGAGGAAAGGTTAACTGGTCTTATAAACCTTTTTCCATCTGAAAGCACCCCAAAAACTGAGTTTTTGGAGGGGAGCGTTCCCCTATACCTCTTCTGGGAGTGTTGGCGCTCCCCCTTACACTGTCTGGGAGTGTTATAAAGATTCTTTGGCCCTTCTGGGTGAGCATTGGTGTCTTTAGGAGTTTTGGTTCCCCCCTTAAGCCTACTTGGGAGCACTACAGCGCTCTGAGTGCCCTTTTGAGGGAGCGCTACCGATTATGGGCAGTAGTTAAGTTGTTGATATGAATGGGGGAAGGATCCTTTCATTCTTGGAAGGCAGTTGGATTTGAATCCCTAGTCCAGCCATGATCTTAGGGAAGATCCTCAACTGAAGGAGGCAAATCCTCAACTTCCCCAAGGATATCTCAAGTGGTTAAAGCCTCTCCAAGGCTATATAAGCAAGCTTTCTAATGGTGAAAGAGGAGGGGAAAGGGAGAATCACACCAAACTTATGATCTTATAAGTGGTGCTGGAACAGAGATATTTTGGAGGCAAGAGACCTATGATATCATAGGGAGCAATCGGTGAAGCTATCATCATTCAGATCGTGTATATTTTGAGCAAGGGGTAGACAAATAGGACTTGATGAAACTGCTGCAATTCATCTATGGTTGTAAGCGATGTTTTGTCCTCATTAATATAATCTGCTTGGCATGTTTCTTTCTAATTCGTGTTCAATCTCACATGAATTTGTCTCTTTAGTAGATAGACCTATTTCGAACTAATCTTGAGAGAGTAGGAAGTGGTCGTACTTTGTTTGTCTACAGGATCCATCGAGGAGCGAAAGATTGGATCTCAACTCGAAGCATGCAGGGACAAACACTGGTAAAAGGTACTTCTTTTCTCCTTCCTCCTCACACACTAGTCCACCTAGATCTAAAAAGAAGTCAGTGACCATGATAAGCACTTTCTGTCTTAGAGTTAAGAGTCTAGCTCTTTGAGGAGATCTACCTGTCCGCAGGGATATTTTCCTTCAACAACTTCCTCCACCATTTTAATATTTGAGAAGATAATTAAAGACCATTCCAAAGGAAAAGATCATGGAGATTTGGTTCGAATATCTTATCTAAGATATATGAGACATATGTGTGAGGATTTAAAGGGATTATATTTTGTAATAATGGGAAATAGGTTGAGAGAATAGTGGATCTATAATAATGAGATGGTTATCTTATCTTCAAGGCTCTCATGTGTAAAAGAGAGTGCTCTCTCTTCATGAGAATTCAATTAGAATGTAATTAGAATCAGAGTAGTCATTAGGATTCAAAAGAGAAAGGGATTCTCAGCTTTGATTCATATTCTTTCATTGTTATGCTTTCATGATTTTCATTTGATCACTGTTATGTAATTCAAGATAGCTTTATTGTGTGAGCTCACATATGTTATTTTTCGTTAACTCTTCACATGTTGTATTTATTTTCCTTTATGCAATTTCCTACTTTCCTAGATTAATGTTTCCTGTTTTCCTAGATTAGTTTCATTTCAGCAATTTAGATTAGATTACTTCTACTTCAGTCCTGCATATATAGTGTGTGTGTTTACTAAGCCTACGAACCTCGGATTGACAAATTAAATGGTTGGGCAAATACTACAACGAAATTAAACGATAATATTTCCACCTAACACCAATTTTCTTTCTCACGACACTCATTCCTCCTTTGTAATGTAGCATTCTTTTATTCTTTTTCAAGATCGTTAAAAAAAATGAAAAAGACAAAAAAAAAAAAAGAGGGGATAGGAAATATACATTCTTTTTTCAGAAGCAAGATAGTCTCCCTTGGACAAAGGACATCCTTACATTTGTTTGTCAAGCATTGGGATATAATATGACCTTAGGAATTTTTTCTTGCTACATAGATTTTTGTCCTCCTCCATTTGGTTACTCTTCCAAACATATGGAGAGTTTGTGGTGCCTCTTGCATCACAAACTTATGTCAATATTACGTTGCCTGAGTCTGATCATCTTTTGTTCTTTTTTCCAAGGGAAGTTTTATCCAACCTGAGTCGACCATTCTGTAGTTTGTCTCTTGAATTTTATGAGTCGACCATCCCGAGAGTTCAATCAATTCCAGATTCAAAATCGATGAAGTTATATTCCTGACAATCGATATCCTCTAGTCTTTCCCTGGCGGCATGTCGAAGACCTCATAGTAGTGAGTCTTACACTATTATTATACTCCTACCTAGGCAGTTGAAGATCTTGAATTTGTTGCTCAAGATATGAATTCCTCAGCCACAGGCATTGATGCTTCTTGACGATGCATATTATATTGTACTTGAATATCATCGAATGATTTTGAGATTTAGATCCGTTGTGTATTTCTCACTGCTACACTTTATATAGAATTTTCTATGACATGGATCTACAGTGTACTTGATGGGAAGCCATTATTAGTTCATCTCGAGCATGGGTATGCCCACCTCGGATATATTATTATTGTTTTGTCGATGGCGACCTCCCAACTCTAGTCTTGGGCTCACTAGACCGTGTGCCTTACCACTAGTAAATATATTGTAATGTATTTCGGCCATCAGTTTCTCTTCTAACCTCACACATTAGGGGGCATCTATTATATCCCTAAAATGCCCTACCTATGCATACATGGCATTGGCCTTTCTACTTGCACAATTTTCCAAACTATTGTTGAGGATCTCTCTTTAAAAAACCATTTTTGGAGCATGTACACACCCTACTGCACTATTGCCCACGTACATACGCTAGCTGCATACTAGACATCTCACGCACATATTCTAGTTGCATACTAAATAACTCACGTTTACCTCCAAAAGTTGAAAAAAATAAAAATTTGCAAGGAATTCAATAGAGTTTATGAGCTATTGAGGGTTTCCCACCCAATTCACCTGATGTAGCTTGTCCCCAAATCGAATAACTATCCTTTTGTCATATAAAAGGATGTCTTGGGGTCCCATTTCCACATCAAGAATTAAAATAGTGAAACTCTACCCAAATCCCTTTTCCCTCCTTGCCCAATTATTTGCAACCCCTTTTGAGTTTTTGCCTCAACATTCCCTCTCTAGCCTTTTCTCCTATACAATCCCTTCCCTTCCCCTGAAGTGATCAGTTGATTGTGAGATAAAACATTGGGATAGTGCACTTGGAGAAACATTAAGAGGAGCCCAGACCAAGTTCGTGGAGCATTGGCCTACAAAGGTTGTAATTTTTTATCTTGGGATTTGAATAAAAGAATCTTTTTCCTGTCCCAAATGATATCTTTATGTTTTGCAATTGATTTGTGTATAATGGTTTATATCTAACCCTAATCTTGATGAGTAGACATAAAATATTTGTAGCCTTGTTTTCCTAAGTGTTTTTTCATTTCATCTTTGGGAGGAGACTTGCAGCCTGGGAGCTACAAAGATGGAGGTGGTCTACATCGAACGTTGGACCAAAGGTACTACTTCTGAACTACTTTCCTATCTCTTTCTATTCATCTATTTAGAGTATTTGGGGTAGTTTAGGAATTATATTATATTTTAAGGGAGATCATAGATCTGCCTATAATTTGACCCTGGTATAGTAATAGGGGGATTTTCCCCACTAGAAGACACGTAGACTAAATGCTTACCTTGACAAATTCTATTATATTCCAACTTCCATAGGTTATGTGTCATTCTTTGTGGTTTTACTCTACTCTCTTCTTTCAAATTGAAAAGATTTTTTTATGTAGTTCGATACATGTGGTTATTAGGGAGGAAGTTTATATACTCATCAAACACCTCCTTTCCTAGACTTTTTGAACAAAGTTATTTCATCCTAGGACAAAAAATTGGACATGAAAATTTACCCTTTGTTTGAATACCTGCAAGATATGGATTAATGTCAGTATTATTCATATAAAAAGGAATTAATATTTAAGAAGCATGCATCATATTTTCACAAAATTATATACTATTAAAGTGCAGTAGTATGTTACATGCCACAAAAATGTGTTATCCCTAGGCATCATGAATTGTCCATGTAAGTATTCCATGGAATCGAAATTGTTTTTTCCCTATTGGTCTAGAGATGTTGTACATAGTGATGCCAACAAATAACTTTAGTAGCTCGTCAACAAGAGGCTCAATATATACATTCATATATTTCACTTGGTACTTGCCTAATTGGGTGAAAGTACACATAATTACTACTTTGTATATATATAAGTAATTATGCAACAAATAAGACAAACGAAATGTAATGTTCAAACTAATTTTGTAAACAAATACCTGGAACAATCATTGCCAACATTGTGTGATCCCTCTTTATTGACATCCAAGGAGGAATTTTATTGTTTATAACAAAAATATGCCACACTGAGTAAATATACCTAAGATCACCAAATGGATTGACACCCTCAACTACCAATGAAATTCTAACATTACGAGGTTCTTATTTAAAAATTGGTCATCTTTCTTCGATGTTCCTAAATGAAAAAGCATATGCAAGCATTCAAAGAACACCATCTTTACTTTTGTGTCATGCATGGTAATCCATAAATTGTGCAATGCTTTGGCACCTGAACAATCATTGCAAACATGGAATTATCGGAATATGATGAAGAACCTTGTGAGGCACCTTTTTTGTTAATTTATTGGTTCAATATATATTGATTTAACATTGTGGGCATTTTGTTTCCGATGCATATTGCCTATAATATATAATATGATCATTCGGACATGGATCAATAGCCTGATACTCCATTCCAATATCTTTCATAATGGCACTCAATTCTCAGTATGTGTGAGGTAAATTATTTGACGATGGTAAGAAAAATTAACCTAACAATATACAACATAAAAAATAACTAGTTAATGTAAATAATAGTAATCATAAATATTGCATCCTTAATTTACGCATTAATTGACACTAAAAATAGAGAAAAATAAAGTTGACCTTTACATATAATATGTGATGAATTATATTATGTAACTTAGGATCTGTGTGAGACAAGTGTTTGATAAAACCTTTCAATACCTTCAAGTTCACCAACAACATTATAGCAGAGAGATTAGTCATCAAAGTTTACCTCATCGATAGGAGCAAAGATGTCTTGGATCATTCTATTTGTCCCATCATCTGGCTCAACAATATTATTGGTGTCATCTTCTTCCATAGGATTGACTTGATATTCAATATATATACCATCTTCCACATCTTGTACAATAATGTTTCTACTACTACTAGGAAGATATTTATCTGGCAACAGACACCTAGGAGGATTTATCTTTATAATTACAAACAATCAATAACATTAGTGTATATAAAAAATATTAAAAAAAAAAAAAATTAAAAATACAATCAATACAAAGACATATATAATGACTAACTTACCATGGGATGATATGTATACCCCCCTTCACAATGTTCATACCTCCAACAATGTATTTCAACTATTTTTCTTACAAGTCTTTTATTCAAGCCCTTGCATTGATTGCACGGAAAATAACATTTCCCATCACCATGTGCCTCCAATGTCACCCTTAACCTAGAAAACAACATTTCACTCTCTTGAGGTGTTGGCATTGGGATTTCCTATATTTACAACAAAATTCATTGAAGTAATATAAGTACAATGTACAAATATATTCTTACGATACAAATGTCATCGAATAATTGGCCCCATATGTACTAGAGAATTAAGCCATTGTCCTCATAGAGTTATTAAAGGTTTCTAACAATAGTCAACAATTAATCAAGAAATCAAAAACATACATTTTTAACACATAAGTTCCAAAGCTTCACTATATCCAAGTAATAAAATCAAACAATAAAAGAGAACTAGACCAAGACAAATTGTATAGTAATTAAATGGAATTGAGTAGACATGTTCATACCTATTTCCTAGGAAACAATTTGTGTCCCCAAATAAAATAGGGTCTAAGGGTTAGGGATCCAATGTGAGTATTTTAAAAGGAGACAAAGTAATATTAAAAAATTGTAACCTTCAAAGTACAAAATATGAGCTATGCAGATCAAGAATTTGTTCTGAGGCAAGTTGCACATAGAAAAAAGACTTATAATTCATGCAGCAAACAATGAGCATAAAAAAAATTTATAACCATCACACCTAAAACAAAATAGTCAAAATCACTCATCGTCGTTGGTCTTTAGACAAACATTGACTATGTCAAGGTTGACCAAGTCAATGATCATTAAATCATTTTCAAACTACCCATTTTCAAATCGGTAGTTGGCATTATCTAGGTGTGTCAATAGATCGACTAATTATCGTCGCAATCCAGATGAATAAAGAAGTTTGTTGCAAGTACGACATTCATCGGGACACCTGGAAAAAAAATGATTAAAAATTTAATAATTACGTCGTAATTTGCAATGGTATGATTAATTTTATCCTTATCATCGAAAGGTTTTGTCGAATATTGATCCCATATGTAGTAGTGTCAGAACACATGGGTGTAACACCACTTAACAACGTCCATTGGCAAATCCATCGAAGAAATATCATGATTGATCATGGAGGTTGAATAGATACAGTGGATGCAGGATCTTTGAGATTTTATTCACATTAAAAGGAGGGAAGATGAAACTATTCATGAGTTCCATGTCATATTTATCAAGGCATGTCATAATATTCCCACCATATACCGACCAAGAAATATTGTGTGGAATTATGCCTTTACTTTTGATCCAGAGTTTTGTAACCTCTTTTTGAGATAGGGACCAACAAATTTAGGGAAAGATTTCTTGGTTGTTGAATGAGTTGAGGAATTCCTTATGATTTCCCAAGGATTGTGGGAACTTATTGTTGTTTTAGAAAACTTTGATGGAAACCATGTATTTTTTTATTTATGCACTACAAGGAGAACACCTTCTAGCGGAGGTTTTTAGTGTAACAAAAATTGGGAATTTTTTTCAAAAACAACTCTGCTACAACCTCCTCTATTGGATGTGGAGGTTTTATCAGATGTTCTATATAACCAAAAAAATTGGGCGGGCAGAGGTTGTAGTGGAGGTTTTTTTTTCGATGTGTTTCTTGTCAAAACGAAACAGCGCAGTATTGAAATATATGCCCTAGTGCGTTAATATACCAAAATGCACCAACACGATAATATAATAAAAATTCCATGGAACTGAATATAATAAAAACACATCTCGGTGCATTTATAACTAATGTGCACTGGTTCCCCATTTTTTGTCGTATGAAGAGCCTCAATGCTCTTATAATTATTGTGCATCGGGCTTGTGTACTTCCCTTATGATGTGTTGGTGCACTATAGTGTTTGTATGCCTTGGTGCAATAAGGTTACAGATAGAACCAATGTGCTTTACGATTAGTATGTTTTGGTGTCATTGAGTTATATTTAGCCTCGGTGTGATAATGTTATTCTAAGACCCGGTGTGTTTAATATAGAATGTGCCCTGGTACTTTTGTAATTAGTATGTATCGATATGTCGACAACATTATTTTTAGTCTGCACTGATGTGTATAATATAGTAAATTCCCCAGTGTGTAAATAATAGTTAACTCTACGGTGTGAATATTCAATATAATGCACCGGTACGATAAAAATTTTAGCACCCCCGTTAATATTTCAAACATGAGCATCGTTAAATTTTGAAACAATAAATATTATTGTATGTTATATTGTTTACAGAACACTGTGTTTTCTCAATAGTATGTGTTAGTGTGTTATTATGATTAATATGTACCAGTGCATATGACTCCTCAAAATGCATCAATGTCTATATTATGGCTCTAGTGAGTTCAAAAGAATACAATGCATTGATATGTATATATTTTAATTCATTTTGTTTTACAAATTTTCAATTAAATATTTCAAAATAAAATATTTTTTTATATCAATATTGTTTTATATTTATCTTATTGCATTAATGCATTATCCAACCAATTAAACTTATGTTATTTCTATCAATGTAAATCATCTACTTATTATTTATTCACGAACGCAACATTTTACAGTATTTGACAATGCAATGAAATGAGAAACCCATTTTATTATATATGAATAAGAGACCCATTGTCATACAAAAAAGGGACAACGTACTGGTGTAATACAATAATCAAATTTCAACCAATTTGTAATTGTTACACTTAATGGTAACATGTCCTCATGCAATTGGGACAATATGTTGAGTACATTAAACAAAATAAGTTATTTTCAGATACAAATATTCCAAAACATACAACTTGCAGTAACATTCAATTATATTGATTGTCATTCATCAGTTGAATTGTTGACATTGTTCGAGTTGCACGCATGCCTCATTTATTCATCACTTGTAGGTGATATAGTAACTTGGTTTTTTAACATAATTTCTTCTTGATGATTGGATTTTTTTTATGTTCATCCCCTTCATCTTTCATCTACAAACATAGAAATAAACCGTAATAAGTATGTCTACATTTATAGATATAGTATAATATACATGATTGTGTAAATAAAAAAAACATACCTTAGCACAAAGTCTTTCAATAAAAATACACATTCTTTCGAAGCCATGCTTCATTAATTCTCTCAAAATATCCTCTGATGTTTGCATTCCATACTTTGTTTCCTACATGTTTAATACGACATGACAAAGAATAGTCAATATAATCATTACAAAATTTTCTTGTTCTTTCATTAATGATAAAACAAGGAAAGTTAAACAACATAACTACTTACAAATTGTTCAATTAAACTTTGATTCTTCAACATATACTCACAATGCATACTTAGCCCATTTTTTTATCAATTCATGGGTTGGTTCCTCTTTGTATGTTAGCACCTAGTAGAAAACATCCATTGACAAGTGTAAATTAATTATTTAAATATAAATGTCATGGAAAACATGAAATCTTAAGAAAGGTTGAAAACTTAAATAATCACAAAGTCTGTGGTCAACCATTTTATTCTTCGTCGTCATGTCTTATGTGATGAATGGATTCTATTTGTTTTTATTTTCAGCAAAAAAACAATTGAAAATTATTATTTCACGTTATACTTAAATTCAATGTACATAAGAGAATAAAAAAATGATTATATACCTCTAATGCACATTATAGTTTGGATGGTTCCTCTTGTGACGAAATTATGTTCATTTCTTTTAACATCTTCTTCTACACCTTTTTAGACATCCCTACAGATATGTCTTTGTTTTCCCCTTGTTTGTCCCTTGGAATTTTCAAAATCTCTCTAGAAAAAAAATAAAAAAATTATTATTATTTAAAAAAATAAGAACCCGATGCATTTATTAAGATAATTCGCATTGTGGTCTTAAAAAAATATGTATTCACTAGAGTGTAATACATACATATACGCATCAATATAGTATAACATTTTTGTGTGAAATTGAAAACATTTTACAAAAAAAATTATTCAGCCAATTCTTTATGAATTAAGAAAAACACGGCTTCCTAAGTACTATTTATTGTGCATCGTCGATCACTGAAGAAATTTAAGAAATGGTGATTTCCATATAAAATAATGATTTTTCTATTTTAAACTCGACGATGCGCTTTATAATAAAAGCTACCCAATGCATGTTTTGGTAAACTGTGCACCGCTGAAATTAAAAATTTCAAATTGAAATATAGTGGTGTTATTTACGAAAAAAACACGCTCTGGTGCACTTACTATGTGAATAGCACACCGGTCACCATGAAGGTGTTTTTTAAAAACAAAAAACCGTAAACAACATGAGGGTTCAGGATCCTGTGCAAAGAGTTGTTTCATTACAACGGATAGGAAACGCTCATATAGAAATAACCAAACCCTATAAAGAAATTGTGCTTAAAAAAAAATCTTCTTGTGAAATATAGAAAGAGGAAATGAAAGAATAGTCAAGAAATTAGGGCTTCCAATACTGAAGGTAACTATGAAACCCTTTTTGGGGGGATACTCGAGACTCATGA
>SNQJ01S0013859.1:40194-63135 GCA_010110895.2 Picea sitchensis
GAATGATCAATATGATTAATAGAATGAAATCATATAACTGAAATTTCTACTTTGCATATTTCTATGTGATCTATAGTAGTTCCCCTTGAATTTGGCTCTGTTATTTCTCAAATCATAGGTTGGGAGAAGCCCGACCCAATCCATGATATGGTGATAAATATGGGAGAGTCTATCCACTATCACCTTAAATAAACCCTCCCTCACTTTAGTGAAGGATAAATCCAACAAAAGGGGAGGATCTCAGGTGACCCTAAAGGGGAATGAAATGGAAAGTGAGGTTATGGAATATGATGCCCCTATAGGTCAAGCTACTAAGTGGAAAGTGTCTTGGAAACAAGTCTTAGAGATGGTTAATGGTTTCTAGGTGCTTGAGGACCTATGGAATACAATTGTACCTATCTGAGACACAAGAAAAGACAAGTATACAAGCTCAAAGATTAAGTGGACAAGTAAGTTGAGCTTGTTGTCCCAAACTACAATAGTAAACAAGAGTATATATCATCAAATAATGAAGCTAATTATTGTGGATTTAACCAGTCAAAGCATCAAGGATTTGTTGAGAAGTGAAGCATAAAACAAGTAGATTAGTTCCAAATACTTTAGCACAAACTTCAGTGCTATTAGAGGGTTGTTGTATGAAGATTTCAGATTATGTTTGTAACATCCAAATGGATGTAGAAAATATTTTCTACAACAACATGTTTCAATCACTAAAAAAAGCAAGTAATCCAACAAAAAGTTCACCAATTAGCAGTAGAAAAATAACAATGGCTTACTAGAAAATTTCCACGCTTGAAATGCAAGTTAAAATCAACGATATAGATTAGTTTGTTGCAGCCCTAAATGTTGTACATTTTGTTTAGTTATAGCTCAAAGTATACTAGGCCAATCAAGACACCCTAGAGGATTTAGTAAGCTTAAAGAATCAATAAAATATTCCAAGATGTTGAACAAGATCAATATCTCTCTGAATTACGTTTACCAATGCAAGTAATTTATTTCTCCAATGCAATAAATGTTTAGTTCATTTCCAAATGGGTTATGGAGTCTTTTTGTATTAATTTAGGACTACTAAATATCAATGGGTGTAAGCCCTTTTACTCCATTGATATAGAAACCCTAACAATTTAATGTCATCATCATCTAGTGTGTGGGCCATGGTATCCACCCTATGGGATTCATGCCCCAAGGAATCCCAAGCTAGTCTTGTTCTTCCAAAATTGTCCACCAAGCAAGGACCTGTAAAGAAAATGAATAATCCCTCCAAGGATCTCAAGTAAAATGCATCTTGATAAGTAAATCAAATCAATAAAAGAGACACCCCATCATGTGCATCAAAAATGACCTCATCAAATTAAACAAGTGCTCAAAGACCCTATGCAACTTTCCAAGTTTGGTATGGGAGGGTTGACAAAGTGACCTATTGGGTGAATCATTCCCTAAGTCAAGGAGTGTTTCCTAGGTGGACCCCCTTCTAAGCCATGTGGAGAATATGAAGTGGATGGGGGTAAGACTTTTGGGCATGGGGTTCATGGCATACAAGGGATCTTAGTGTCTCATTTATGGGTGACTTTGTAGAGGGTGTGTTGCACCTTCATTTTCAATGCATTCTTTTTCCAAGCCCATTTAATGCCATTAATTAATTAAGGTTCAAAACAAATGGTTACTCCCTATGGGGTAACATGTAGCTTGGGGGGTAGTAACATAGTGTCACTTGAAGGGAGAGGTACACAAAGTTCCATGGGGGTAAATTATTGCTTGTAACGCACTTGTGTAGATCCCTGAACAAGTGGGACATCTGTGTGTGTGTGTGTCTATGTGTTCAGTTTTGCAGGTCTTTGAATTTTTAGGAGAAAGATTTCATTGTTCTTGTTAGCACTCTATAAATTTTTTCCAGATGAATAGACAAACGACAAAGGTAACTTTTTCAACCAACTTGACACAGACCGCCACCCAGGGCACGTCTGCTTCCACCAGGACCTTCTTTCTCCTATGGCCCGAAGAACGAAATTGTTCTTCCAACCTCCCCTTATCAGGAGTCCTCAATACCCACAGAACTGTTCTTTACGACCTCCCTTCTGCCTTATCGGGAAATCGGAACTCTCTTGATCGTGAGTCCTGCACTCATGGATTCGGGTCTCAAAAATCCCCGAAACCCGATGAGTATTTACTTCATGCCTTCCTTTGTCCTTATCGGGAATTTCCCCATCGGGAAATCGGTAACCACACAGTCGTGAGTCGCTACTCCCACGAATCTCCGATTCCCAAACTCCGATGCCACCTGTCTTCTATGATGTCGCCTGGACCCCATGCTTTTGGGTAAATCGAGAAATTGCATTTCAAGAATTCACGATTCCTGTTGCGCAATTTCACAGACCCTTCCAAGTGTCGATCCCCAAAATGCACGTGTGACCTCTTCTTTCCACGTTGTCGCTCCTTTCTTCGCTCTATCAGGGATCGTGAAATCATGATTCCTATTGCAGCAATTCCTTTGTAAGAAAGAACCCCGAAATGTCAAACCCCGACTCCTCGGGATCTCACGCCACGTGTCCTTGTTGCGATCAACGGTTCTGATCCTCTTGGGAAATCGCGGATCGCGATTTCAATATGCTCGATCCTCTTGTCTACGGAAACCCCGATGACCTTGATGTCCCGATGAATCCTCGGTTTCTTCTTCTACTCTGGGGACTTAAACCCTGTGCAACTTTCCAGAGATCTGACGGCTGATGGGGTTTCCAAATCTTCCTCGGCTGATATTGACCGTCGATTCCTTTCCTCAAAGCTTTCTTGGAGATGACTAAGTTTTCCTTCCAGAACTTGTCTCCTCCGATACCTGCGCTTGCAAACCCTGTTCAAGCCTTCTTCTACACAGACTCTTGTGTTCTCCTTCAGAGATATCACAAAGGGGTTATACTTCCTGAGATTTTCCACTCTGACTCCTTTAGAGGAACTTGCGCGCACTCCTTGTGGAAATCACTCAACAATTCTCAAGTGTTGAATCCTCCTGACTCTGCGGACTTCCTGCAGCAGCAGTCTTTGAATAATTTTGCTCAGAATCACAATCCTGAGACTTCTTCTTCATCCTGCGCACTCCTTGCACGGCTTCAACAACCCAAATCAAATTCTGGGCGAATAAGAACAAAAGTTAAACTACTGAGCCTTCATCAACGCACTCCTTGTGGATGAATTCAACTACACACTTTGCAGGAATCGCCTAGCTCAGACAGAGAAACAATTGAAACTTATTCTCTCCC
Source organism: Picea sitchensis (assembly GCA_010110895.2). Lineage (NCBI taxonomy): Eukaryota > Viridiplantae > Streptophyta > Pinopsida > Pinales > Pinaceae > Picea > Picea sitchensis. Next base: position 43,449 of record SNQJ01S0013859.1, read on the forward strand.
TCTTTCAGAATTCAGTTTCGAAACATGAAATCATATGCACAGCATATACAAAGCAAATGTATATCCAGAAAAAAAACATTCATGAGCATAATATCAACACACAGAGAATAGACACATAACCATGGATCTGAATCAAAGCTTTCTTCTATTAATTCAATATCTGTACATGGATGTTCTCTACACAGTTCTCTGCTTTCTCTTCTCTTCTGAATGTTGGCTTATGTTACAATGATACAATGAGGGTGTCTATATCCATTTTCCCTCCTTCCATCTAAAACTGTCTAATCTAGAAATAAATCCTATCTACCTGCATTAAATCTATTAATTGCCTCCTATCTAATTTAGACAAGAGCGTATGGCTCGAGGTCTGATACAACATACAAAAGAGCTTTCCATAAATGGTGCATTTATACATTGGCGCATCATCTTGAATGGAATTTCAAAAAAATTTGGCTGGACTTGTCCAGTTGTTCGTTGTCTTCCATGCTGGCTCTCTTGTCTTGGGCGATGTTCCTCGATGAGTTGGCGATGCTCCTGCATCATACTCCTCGGCTTGAAAAATTTCATGGGCTCATGTCCATGAGCTCCTGAACTGTCTGTCCATGCTCTTGGATCACTGCTTCTATCTCCCAGTTGGCATCTTCCACTGGATGATTCTTCCATTTCACCAGATACTTGAAGTATTGCTTCCTTCTGGTCCGTTTGCTGACTCTGTTGTCAAGTATACACTCCATTTGTGGCTTTACTATAATCGGCATCTGCTTCTGCCACTGGATTTCTGGTTGATCATCACTTCCAGCTACTTCTTCTTCAGCCTTATATGGATATAAGTCTGAGATATTGAACGTCGAAGATATTTCGATGTCATCCGGCAACTCAATTTCATAAGCATTTTCTTCGAGTTTCTTCAGGACTTTGCATGGCCCAATTTTCTTCATTTTTAGCTTGTTTTATGTTCCCCTTGGGAACCTTTCCTTCCTCAGATGTGCCAGAACTAGATCGCCAACTTCAAACTGAAGTTGTCTGCGATGCTGATCCGCTCTGCATTTGTACTCCTGATTTGAATCAATCAGCCGCTGCTTCACCTTGTTGTGAAGTTCTTTCATTGCCTCTGTGAATTCTTCAACGCTTGCGCTGCTAATAGCAGTCTTCTCTGACTCCCTGATTTCAGATACTCCTCTCGGCTACCTGTCGTATACAATCTCAAATGGACTTTTGCCTGTGCTTCTATTCACTGAGTCGTTGTACACGAACTCTGCCTGTGACAATACGTTGTCCCAACTGTTGTGGTGTTCTATCACCAGGCTTCTTAATAAATCCCCCAGACTTCTATTTACCACCTCTATTTGCCCATCCGTCTGAGGATGGTAAGCTGAACTAAACGCCAGGTTTGTTCCTAGATTCTTCCATAAGGTCCTCCAAAAATTCCCTATGAATTTGGTATCTCTGTCCGAAACTATACTTTTCGGCAGTCCATGGAGTCTAACGACCTCCTTGAAAAACAAATTTGCAATGTGAGTCGCATCGTTGGTCTTCTGGCATGGGATAAAATGTGCCATCTTTGAAAACCCGTACACCACCACAAAGATGGAATCAACCCCTCTCTGCGTCCTTGGCAAACCTAATACAAAATCCATGCTAACTGCCTCCCATGGCCTCTCTGGTATGGGCAATGGCTGATAAAAACCTGCATTATTCTTTCTCCCCTTCGAATGTTGACAAATCCTGCATCTTTCAACAAATCTCTTGACCTCTACTCGCATGCCTGGCCAAAAATATGATTCACTCAGCTTTGCGAATGTCTTGTCGTGGCCAAAATTCCCTGCCAATCCACCACTGTGCTTCTCCTTTAGCAGGTTCTCCCTCATGGAGCAATTTGGAATGCATAATTGATTTCCTCTGAACAGAAATCCCTCCTGGATCATATAATCTATCCAAGGACTCTGATCTCTGAGAACTGTATTCTCAGTTGCTTCATACGCTTCTTCGAAATCTACATCTCCTGCATACATATCCCTGAGATTTTCAAAACCCAAGGTTTTGACTCAGAACTCCTGCAGCAACAAACATTTCCTGCTCAAAGCATCAGCCACTTTGTTAGCAGTTCCTGAAATGTGTTTAATTACAAATGTAAAATTTTGCATATACTCTACCCATTTTGCATGTTTCTAACTCAACTTCTCCTGTTGACTCACAAATTGCAATGCATGATTATCACTGTACAATACAAATTCTTTTGGGACCAAGTAATGCCTCCATTTCTTCAATGCCTGTATGATAGCATAAAACTCCTTATCATACGTGGAGTACTTCAATTTTTCTTCATCCAGCTTCTCACTGAAATAGGCAACTGGTCTGTCTTCCTGACTCAAGACCGCTCCTATGGCATATCCGCTTGCATCACATTTCACCTGAAATGTCTTTCCGAAATCAGGAAACACCAACACTGGTCGTTCCGTGATCTTCCGCTTCAACAGATTGAAGCTCTTCTCTGCCTCTTCAGTCCAATGGAAAGATTTATGTCGCTTATTTACTGTGTCCATCATTGTTGCGCTAATTCCACTGAAATTCCTGATGAATTTCCAGTAGAAACTAGCTAAACCATGGAAACTCCTCACCTCGAAAGCATTTCTCGGTGATGGACAATTCTTGATCACTTCTACTTTGCTTGGATCCATTTTTAATTCATTTGCCGATATGAAAAAACCCAAGTAAATGAGCTCTATCTTCATGAATGAAGATTTCTTCATATTTATCAACAACTTCTCCTGTTGTAGCTTCCTCATCACAATGGCCAAATGTTTCAAATGTTCAGCCTTTGTCTTACTGAAGATCAGTATATCCTCTAGATATACGACGACAAATTTCCCGATGAACTCCTTCAGGACTTCGTTCATCAGCCTCATGAATGTGCTCGGCACGTTTGTCAAACCAAACGGCATGACCAACCATTCATACAAACCCTCATTTGTCTTGAATGTTGTCTTCCACTCATCACCTTCCCTCATGAGAATCTGGTGATATCCGCTCTTCAGATCGATTTTTGAAAAATAATTTTCCTCGCTCAGGCAATCCATCAGATCATCCATTCTCGGCAGTGGAAACCTATACCTGATGGTTATTTTGTTGATCGCTCTTGAATCGGTGCACATTCTCAAACATCCATCCTTCTTTGGACTGAGCATTATCGGAACAGCACATGGACTCAAGCTTTCTCTGACCAATCCTTTGTCCAACAACTCCTGGACCTGCTTCTTGACCTCCTCATTTTCTTGTGGCGTCAATCTGTACGCAGCTTTGTTCGGTAAACTCGCTCCTCATATGAGGTCTATGTGGTGACTCACACTCCTCATCGATGGCAACGAATGAGGTAGTTCATCCACTATTATGTCAGAGAACTCTTCGAGTAGTCCCTGAATCTCATCTGGTAGATCATCCACTCTTGTGCTAGTCAGAACAATTTTCGGCTTCCTGACCACAAAGAATTGTGGATCTTCTTTCTTCTCCATCTCCGTAAGAAGTTCCTTCCCACTCATGAGAAGTATTATGTTGCTTACTTCCGGCTTCATTTCCTTATCCTTTATCGGAAGTAACATGTGTGTTCTTCCATTCTTCTCTAAGGTATACGTATTCATCTTCCCATCATGAATTACGTTTCTATCATATTTCCATGGTCTACCTAGCAATAAATGACATACATTCATAGGTATATCATCACAGAGTATTTTATCGTTATATCCTCCTATCTTGATGTCAACTAAGAATTGTTTACTGACACTCACATGATGTCCCTTTTGTAGCCATGAAACTTTATATGGACTCGGGTGATCAGTCGTCTCCAGCTCTAATTTTTCCACCATCTCGGTTGAAATGAGATTGTCGGTGCTTCCGCTGTCAACAATAACCTTGCATTTCCTGTCTTTGGTCTTGCATGCAGTTCTGAACAGTCTATTTCTCTAAGCTGTGTCCTCCACCTCCTTCTCGGGTGTCAAGAGAACCTTACGCATCATTAATGACCTTTCGTCTTCTGCTTCTTCTGCTTCAGCATCTCGCCTTTGCACCTCGGCAATGTGAGATTCTCCAATGTCCTTCTTTTTCTCTGGACACTCGAATGACTTGTGTCCATTATTTCCACACATGAAGCATGTGATTACTCCACCTCGGCCTCTTCCCCTACCTCTGGTACGAGGAAAAGTGTCTGCGTCATCATAATCTCCCTTTTTCTCTGTATGTTGTCCTCTCTGTTCAACATATTGTTGTCCTCGCTGTGAAGTTCCACCTCTTTCAATCTTACCATGAGGTTTCCTCCATTCCTCCTTGGGCTTCTGGTATTTCTCCTAAGCAATTTCCTTGCCTCTGGGCTGACTCCTGCCTTGCCCTCTCTAACTTTTCTTACGGCTCAGCTTTTCTTCGGCTTTCAGAGCCATTTGGTAAGCATCCTCCACTGTTTGGATGGTTKCCATACTTAATTCATCCTGAATTTCATACCTCAGGCCATTCATATATCTGGAAACTTTTTCATCATCGCTCTCTCGATGACCTGCTCTGATATTGAGCTTGTAAAACTCCTCAATATACTCCTTTACTRTCATCAACTTCTGTCTCAGGTTCTACATTCTCCTGAACAGAGTGATTTGGTAATCCCTTGGGATGAATTTTTCCTTCATCTTTGCAATCATTCGATCCCAGTTTTTGATCTTTTGTTTACCTTTGGAACGTCTGTCTTCCTGAAGCTCGTCCCACCATAATGTTGCATGTCCCTTTAATTTTGTGATAGCATGCCTAACCTTCTTATCCTCTTCGATGTCTTCATAATCGAAGTAAGTGTCAAGAGCTCGAATCCAATCCAGAAGCTCTTCTGCATCCAGACTTCCTTCATAGACTGGAATGTCCATTTTTGTCTTTGAACTCATCCGAGCGATAGCTTTAATTAACCTCTCGTTGGCTGCATCTTCGGCTGCAAATTCTCCCTGTTGTTAAGCTTCGACTTCGCCTTCAGAGTCACTCATATCTCCAGCATTTGTTGTGCGTCTCTGTGCTACTTCCATATCTTCCAATCTTGCTCAAAGATCTCTCATTTTCCTTTCTAGTTCCGGATTTCCTATCGGCCTGCCTCTTCTTCTCACCTCCCTGTCTTCTGGGTCAGGTGACTGTCTTTCTCTTCTAGGAGGCATGGTGAATTCTCTTTCTCTATGCTATAAAAACAAACAATCAATCCCGCTCTGATACCACTCTGACGCAGACCGCCACCCAGGGCACGTCCACTTCCACAAGGACCTTCTTTCTCCTATGGCCCGAAGAACGAAATTGTTCTTCCAACCTCCCCTTATCGGGAGTCCTCAATACCCACATAACTGTTCTTTACGACCTCCCTTCTGCCTTATCGGGAAATCGGAACTCACTTGATCGCGATTCATGCGCTCACGAATTCGGGTCTCACAAATCCCCGAAACCCGATGAGTATTTACTTCACACCTTCCTTTGTCCTTATCGGGAATTTCCCCGTCGAGAAATCGGTAACCACACAGTCGTGAGTCGCTGCTCCCACGAATCTCCGATTCCCGAACTCCGATGCCACCTGTCTTCTGCGCTGTCGCCTGGACCCCACGCTTTTGGGTAAATTGGGAAATTGTGTTTCGGGAATTCGTGATTCCTGTTGCACAATTTCACAGACCCTTCCAAGTGTCGATCCCCGAAATTCACGTGTGACCTCTTATTTCCACGTCGCCGCTCCTTTCTCCGCTCTATCGGGGATCGCGAAATTGCGATTCCTATTGCAGCAATTCCTTTGTAAGTAAGAACCCCAAAATGTCGAACCCCGACTCCTCGGGATCTCGCGCCACGTGTCCTTGCTGCGATCAACGGTTCTGATCCTCTCAGGAAATCGCAGATTGCAATTTCAATATGCTCGATCCTCTTGTCTACGGAAACCCCGATGACCTTGATGTCCCGATGACTCCTCGGGTTCTTCCTCTACTCTGGGGACTTAAACCCTGTGCAAATTTCCAGAGATATGACGGCTAATGGGGTTTCCAAATCTTCCTCGGCTGATATTGACCGTCGATTCCTTTCCTTGAAGCTTTCTTGGAGATGACTAAGTGTTCCTTCCAGAACTTGTCTCCTCCGATACCTGCGCTTGCAAACCCTGTTCAAGCCTTCTTCTACACAGACTCATGTGTTATCCTTTAGAGATATCACAAAGGGGTTATACTTCCTGAGCTTTTCCACTCTGACTCCTTTAGAGGAACTTGTGCGCACTCCTTGCGGCAATCACTCAACAATTCAAAAGTGTTGAATCCTCCTGACTCTGCGGACTTCCTGCAGCATCAGTCTTTGAATAATTTTGCTCAGAATCGCAATCCTGAGACTTCTTCTTCAGCCTGTACACTCCTTGCACGGCTTCAACAACCCAAATCAAATTATTGGTGAATAAGAACAAAAGTTAAACTACTGAGCCTTCATCAACGCACTCCTTGCGGATGAATTCAACTACACACTTTGCAGGAATCTCCTGGCTCAAACAGAGAAACAATTGAAACTTATTCTCTCCCTCTTTCAGACTTCAGTTTCGAAACATGAAATCATATGCACAGCATATACAAAGAAAATGCATATCCAGAAAACAAACATTCATGAGCATAATATCAACACACAGAGAATAGACACATAACCATGGATCTGAATCAAAGCTTTCTTCTATTAATTCAATATCTGTACATGGATGTTCTCTACACAGTTCTTTGCTTGCTCTTCTCTTCTGAATGTTGGCTTATGTTACAATGATACAATGAGGGTGTCTATATCCATTTTCCCTCCTTCCATCTAAAGCTGTCTAATCTAGAAATAAATCCTATCTACCTGCATTAAATCTATTAATTGCCTCCTATCTACTTCAGACAAGAGAGTATGGCTCGAGGTCTGATACAACATACAAAAGTGCTTTCCATAAATGGTGCATTTATACATTGGCGCATCATCTTGAATGGAATTTCAAAAAGTTTCGGCTGGACTTGTCCAGCTGTTCGTTGTCTTCCATGCTAGCTCGCTTGTCTTGGGTGATTCTCCTCGATGAGTTGGCGATGCTCCTGCATCACAACTTTAGAGCTGGGCACTAGCCTGATCAACTCAAAGAGGGATCTCTCATGTCACTTGATGTATCTTTGGCAATTAGTGGCTAGATTTGGTTTGTTTGGGGGTTTTACACAGTTGTTGGTGAAAGAAAAGGGGGTGACATTTGGGGATATGGAGTCAAAAATGAATAAAACAGTGGCAAGTTATTAGAACTATCTAGAGGAGAAAGGATAAATGAGGAAATGAGTCTGAGTTTTTAAAATTGAAATCTGCATGGTGAAAGAGGAAAAGGAAAACAAATAATTGCATTAGAGCATATTGAAATGAATTCTGAATTAGTTAAGAATAGGATTACATAATTTAAATTGCTAAGTCGAGAGCGTCATAAGATGAATTCCAAACAATTAAATCTCCAATTTAAAAAGAGGAAAATGTAAATGGGATTTCAAAGACACAAGTAATACACACTATGAGAGAAAACATAACTCATAGCACAACCGTTAGAATATTTTCATAAACTGTTCAAAATTCTTTTGCATTGTATATTCACTTTAGCTCCATGGATTTACCATGTCTTCCTACTACAAGGGTAGGCCCCTCTTCGGTCCGTCCAACCCTTTATTAATCTTTGTAATAGTATATATAGGTAAATTACATCCGAGATTCAAAACGAATCATCTTCCCAACAGTTCCAAAAATAGTTGTCGGTTACAAAAGAGTAACGTACAACAACCAAACTCTTATTTCTAGGGATGTTATAAAACAAAACTGACATATTCGAAATTTTTATTTGAAGGCCACTTTTCAATATTATTACAAAATTCTCTGACAGACGCTAAATTTATCTTGAAAACTATTTCAAATTAGCAATTTCTTCCTTCAAGGTGTCAAGCCAAGAAGGATGATTTTCTCCAAATCTTTCAACCACCTCATCTTTTACCTCTGTCTTCCGACGCTTGCTCTATTTCCTCCTACAGCTCATGTATGGTGCTCAAATGTGTGTCCATTGATGATTAAATCCTTCAAGACGAGATTTAATCTGACCTCTTTATCTACTCCTGGCTCTCCCAAATGCTTTGTATAAAATTTTGTTGCTAAGATTCGAGCAACCAGTTTCTCTCTCTTCTTCAATGATGAATTTGTCATATTCGTTGAAAATCTTGGTTCATTGAAGGTTGCCCGGTCTTCTTTGTCCATGTTTCTCGGTTTTGCAAAAAACATAAGTTTATCTCCCTTGATCGCACAAAAATTAGGAAGATGATCCAGTTTGTAATTACCTCGTTTACGAATGAAGCGTTGATTTCCCAAAACAGAGTAATACCATCCATATTTTGAAGGATAGTAGTCATCAAGTTCTAATCATGAATTAGTGACGAATTACTTATAGGTACAACGGTTTTCCACACTCGGCCAATATATTTTGAATGATGAGCCTTTGAATCGATTATATGGCAGCCCTCACCTGGCATTGCACGGACAAAAAGTACTTCAAAAAAGTGGTGTGAGATGATTTCATTGGCCGTCACTTTCCCCTCTCCACATGTGATCTTTATATTTGACATATTTAATGATATTAGAACACGTGACATTGGGGCATGGTTGAGCGGTTTTGCGCTCACCCACTTTCCTCCCTGATATGTTTTTGGAGGTGCCATGTGTCTATGGGTTGAAACATCAGTATTTTCCCCAACACACTCTCTAGTACTTAACCTCTGCGTTATTTTCTCGCCTGATATGTATCGCGACCATTGATCTTGTTTGCTCAATATCTATGGCCCGTCGGGTCCCATCACTCCTGTGTCTCCACCAATTTTAACCCTGTCCTCCAGATATGACCCCACCTGCTAGTCTAACACTCCTCTATATTTATTTATCATTCCACCAAATCTCAAGACTTGGATTCCAAGAAATTATTACAGTGATAACATAGGCTCCAACTGGGGATGCTACCCTCCCTATGAGATAGCAAATAACTTGTAGACCTAGTTTCGGATCCATTGGGTTGCTCCCAAAAAAAAATTGGGTACCATGATCCAACCTGTCACCAGTGTCTGCTAAAAACCAAACTCTGCACACTACTCTCAACTGGATACTAAATATACTGCTAGAAATTTGATTGTATACACTACTAGAAATCCAAACTGAAAAATGCTTGACCAACAAGCTTATTTTCACACTCCTATATACTCTAAAACAACTGAAATGAATTCTCAATCAAGTGATGCTAAAGTGCCAATGCAACCAATCAAGCAATTTTCTTCCCGATTTTTCTCCACTCACATCTTTCTTAAGCAGGCAGCCAAATGTAAAAGATGGCAGCTGAAAACAAAATTTGAATCCAAAACCTGAGCTTGTGAATGAAACAAACTCCTCCTTCACTGAAAACGGTAATAGGATGGCCACGGGATCTTGAAAACTATGAAAAAACATTTCTTCTTGATGAGAAAAAACATAAAGACAAGCCTCTTTCATAAGTGTATGTTTCTCTTACTCTACTTCTTCAATTCTGAGAACATTTTCAATTGAAATGGAAGCAATAGGTTTGTCTAATTTTCCATGCATCTCAACAAAAACATTCATACATTCTTGAACATCTTCAAATATAACAACCATATTATGTGCATCAAGGCTATCCTCTTGTTCATCAAACAATTCTGATTTGGTTTCATTAAACTTCTGGAAATTTGTTTGAGGAATGTCATTTTGACTTTCAAATGAATGAATGGAAATAAGTTCTTGCTTATTATCTTCTTGCAAATGTGAAAAGCTAACATCATGCACTATTTCACAGTCTATATTTCCTATGGATGTATTTTCAAAACCATGATCTTCAAATGAATCAAATAAAACCATTGCATCTTCATTATCTCTCTGTATTTTTGATTGAAAAGTGGCATACGCAGTTTTGTTTCTTTCTTGAAGCTCTATGTCATTCATTTTTTCACTGCTTGGAGTCTCCACAGATGTAGTTTAAGAATCCTCATCCATGTCTAGGATACTACCACCACGTCATTCTTGGGGGAAGGAAGACAAATTCGAAACACTTTTTCTTGATGGAAATCTTGTTGCATATCTATATTAGTTTCGGGGTGAGGAAAATAACCTTTAACAACAATTTCTTGATTGAATTCATCTTCCTTTCCAGGTTGGTATCTAAGCATATGCTACAATTCTGAACTAAAATAACCTCTCGTGTAATCATCCACATGATAATTTAACACAAGTGAAGTTCGTGGATCTTCCTCGTCAACAACCATCTTCTTATGTAAATAAGTGTTGTTTAGTCAGACTTTCCTGCTTCATTTGTTACTTCATGATTTTCTTTGAATAGTTCAAAGGAAGAAAAGCATAATGGAAGATGTTGTTTACCTATAAATCTTTTGTACCCTGGATATTCAAAATCATGTCTGGAGGATGTTTGATTTGAAACATTATAAACATTTTTCTTCAGCTTTTTGAAGGAAGGAAAACATAGTGGCAAGGTTCCTTCACCTGATTCAAAACCTTCTTCGTTTTATTTATTGTTGTCATAGGCACATTTTTCAATCTCTTTGGATTGTTGAACACATTCATTTTTAGATTCATATTTGACCAATGGCTACAATTTTATACTGACAAGACCTTCCATATAACAGGAAATAGGGTCATCAAAGACATGAGAAGACTACTGCAATTTCTAGTCATTTTTTTTTTTGTGAATCAGTGTGATTTGGCATCGACACACATTCCTTTGCTTTGATGATGATCTTAGAATTTTATTTCAACAATTTAAATGAAGAAAAGAATAAATGTAAAGAATTCCCTTTAGTTGATTCAATATTTTCTTCTTTGTAATTGTGATATGTAGGCTAATTGATCTCATTACACTGCTGAAAAGGAGCATTTTATGATAGAGAACATACAAATAGTTGTTCTAGGAAATCAACATCGCAATCACCATCATATTCATCATATATAGGTGAATTAGCAACATATGAAATATCATCTAACAAGAACTGTTGGCACAGGGGAAGACCCAGGGTTCAACGCTACTACAACACACCAACAAAACCCTAACTATCGGCCCTTTCGGAAACACCTGTGAAGCAGATGAAGTCTCACTTGAGGTAGAGGCAGGGGTGGTTGCAGGACTCCAGTGTCTACAACCTTAGATAAGACACAAATATGTGATTACAACACTCTAACAAATCACTTAGCAGTTACAATTCGTTAATATTTACCTTTAGCTTGCAGCGCAGATAAACCCTAATAACATAACAGCATAGTATTCACACAGATATAATATAAGCAAGCACTAATCACATCAACATAGGTTAGATCTAACATTCATTCACATTATTCAGCACTAAGTTGTCATATCATATCCATCTAACATACATCAGCACACTAAGCATTTAATCACATAAACAAGAGAACAACCATAAATCACATAGCATCCACAACGCAGGATATACGTGGTTCACCCCCTCCATGGGGCTACGTCCACCAACTCTTATTATTTATTTCTTTTTTTCAATATTCTACATGCACAGAGCCTTGAGATCTTACTCCACAAAGGACAGGATATTTTCACACCTCGCTAGATCCTCCTTCCCTGAACTATAGCACAGGTCCTTCCACAGTCTCTTGCAGTCACTTGCATTTAGCTCTCCAAGTCTCACACATTATGCACAAAGAAATTATGATTACCACTTGCACTTATCACCTAGCATCACGTAGATGCCTCTCTCCTTACATTGCCTAGACATCTATTTATACATTACAAAAAGGAGCCTAAACATGGGTAAACCCATGGGCCGACATCCCCATTCCCATTACATAAGCCCAAAACCCAAAAAGCCCTAAAAAGGGGTCGAGATCCACGATCTCTGCTTTGACTTGCGCTATGTCTTCAACAGAATGTCGAAGTCTCAAAAGTAGGTCAAACATTCAATCAAGGATCCTCAAAACCTGGTCAAGGGCCAACAGGCCCCCAACACTCACCTGTGACTCGTCCAGAGTCACTCTGGTCTGGGTAGTTGTGCTTCAAAATCCTTGAGCTTGGCTCAAGATGCTTCAACCTGTTGTTGCACCAGGGCCTCCTTCTCAACAAACTCTTGGATGACTGCTTCGTTGACAGGTCCCTCTAAACGTTGCTCGACTACAGTGACTACTTGTTCCAACTCTGCACCTCGGCCTTCAATCTGGACTGGTTGGAACCTTTGAGTCACTTCCATGACTTTGCTCCGAATGGTGTGGACCTGTTGTTGAGCAGTGCGTTGTTCTTGGGATCGCTTCATCCTTTCAACTGTTGATAGGAGCTTCAAATGCACTTGTAATGTTGTTGTTTGTTGCTTTTCCTCCTGGATCTGTGACTCTAGTACCTTTAGCTCAGTATATTCAGTGAGTTTCTCATAATTCTATGCACTGTGAGCACTTAGCTCTTTGCATTCTAGAGTGAATGCTCTGATCCTCTCAACTGTGCTCTGTGCAGTGGCTTCTCTTTGATCTTACACATCCTGTGGGGTACTTGGCATTGTTCATAGATCGAGGTCTATGATTCTCTATTGAACCTATTGCATAGCTTCTGTGAGCTGCTCTACTTGATGTTCCATTGGGTCTTCCCCCTTTTTCTCTAAGCCTTTCACAGATCAAAGTTCTCTGTTGACTGCTTCTTTTATTCCCACCTGCTCTGCGAGCAACTTCTCTTTCTCTTGTTGGATCTGCAATTTCTCTTATTCAAACTTAGTTTGGAGGGCAGCCTTCTCATTTTGTGAAACTCGGTGTTTCTCTATGAATACTTTTTGTACTTTATTTAGGGCCTCTATGGCATGTTCAGTTTCTTCCTGTGCACGACAAAGGTGAGCTTCAGTCGCATCAGCTAGTCTACAGAGTTGGGTAGGCTCATCTCCCAACTCAGGTGCTTCTGATAATGGGGGCACAGTGGATATTGCGTGACTAGATTGAAGGGATTGATGTGCCCCTCTGAGTTCAACCTCGATTCTATCATACATCTCCTCCTACTTGGCTTCATGTTTCTGCAAGATGTCCTGCGAGGCATTTGCTATAGCTACAATGATAAAGTTGAAGTCATCTACAATGAGCACAATCTGCATCTTAGTCAAGGTGGCTCTAGATTTATTTCGGGAAGTGGGTTTCATGGGAGAAACCTTCCTTTTCTTCAAGGGATCGACCTCATCAGCAAGGTCCCTAGGTGGTGTTACTTCACCTTGCTTCTATTGGTCGTCTTTTCCATTGGTCTCTTCTACTTCGTCATCACCCCCTCGTCTAGGTGATACTAAAGAAGTTCCTTCTGATGCGCTGCTCAATTTTTGGACCTCTTTGGTATTCTTCCTTCTGTTGGGTCCAAGAATATCCTTTGCTTCATGAGTGGTCTCAGGGCTGCCAATTAGTTCGGGCTCTGACATTTCTGTAGGGTCTGTGGGGATGAAGATTTTTGCAGACCATTCTTTGGTGATCTCCTCAAGGTCCGACTCTATGAGCTTGTAGTACGATTGAAGCTCTTATTTGTGTTTGTATACACGCGCAGTGATATAAATAAAGTGTCGATCTATGAGGAACTTCATTAGGGGTTGGAACCAATGTAGGTTTTTCGGCATCATGCGAGGGACAACTTCGATATCCCTCTTCAGTTGGAGATAATAGGTATGAAATACCGCATTCGAATTCCACTGCTTTCCCATATTGCTCGAGTACCAAAGCATGGTGAAATTTGTAGCGAGTGGATCGAATGGCTCAATGTCTGGGAAGATCGCACCTTCTGGCATTTCCCAAGCGATAAATGTGATGAGGATTAGGAGCCAGCTAATGTGGAACTCATAGCCCTGACCCTGAGCTTTGTGGCAGTCTAATTCCAGCTGGTTGACCAAGTACTTCACCCAGTTCATCTAGAGTCCTTCTACACATTTCTCGACTAGGTCAACAACTAATCATGTGACTTAAGTAGGTTGATTCTTCCTCAAGGTGAGCTTCAGTTGCATCATCTAGTCTACAGAGTTGGGTAAGCTCATCTCCCAACTCAGGTGCTTCTGATAGTGGGGGTGCAGTGGATACTGTGCGACTAGACTGAAGAGCTTGATGTACCCCTCTAAGTTCAACCTCGATTCTATCATACATCTCCTCCTACTTGGATTCATGTTTCTGCAAGATGTTCTGAGAGGCATTTTCTACAGCTGCGATGATAAAGTCAAAGTCATCTACAATGAGCACAGTCTGCATCTTAGTCAAGGTGGCTCTAGATTTATTTCGGGAAGTGGGTTTCATGGGAGAAACCTTCCTTTTCTTCAAGGGATCAACCTCATCAGCAGGGTCCCTAAGCGGTGTTACTTTGCCTTGCTTCTGTTGGTCCTCTTTGCCATTGGTCTCTTCTACTTTGTCATCACCCCCTCGTCCAAGTGATACTAAAGTAGCTCCTTCCGATGCGCTGCTCAATTTTTGGACCTCTTTGGTATTCTTCCTTCTATTGGGTCTAGGAATATCCTTTTCTTCATGAGTGGTCTTAGGGTTACCGATGAGTTCGAGGTCTGAAATTTCTGCAGGGTCTATGGGGATGAATATTTATGTAGAACATTCTTTGGTGATCTCCTCAAGGTCCTCCTCTATTAGCTTGTAGTACGATTGAAGCTCTTATTTGTGTCCGTCCACGCGTGCGGTGATATAAATGAAGTGTCGATCTGCACGGAACTTCATTAGGGGTTGGAACCCATGTAGGGTTTTTGGCATCATGCGAGGGACAGCTTCGATAGCCCTCTTCAGTTGGAGATAATAGGTATGAAATACTGCGTTCGACTTCCATTGCTTTCCCATATTGCTTGAGTACCAAAGCATGGTGAACTTTGCAACGAGCGGATCAAATGGCTCAATGTTTGGGAAGGTTGCACCTTTCATCATTTTCCAAGTGATAAATGTGATGAGGATCAGGAGCCAGCTAATGTGGAACTCATAGCCCTGACCCTGAGCTTCATTGCAGTCTAATTCTAGTTGGTTGACCAAGTACTTCACCTAGTTCATCTGGAGTCCTTCTACACATTTCTCAACTAGGTCAACAACGAATCTTATGACTTAAGTAGGTCAGTTCTTCCTCACTAGATTTCCTGCGATGATATGGAAAGCTAGGCACACTGCGCCATTCTGGATGGAAGCTACCTTGTAGCCTTGTGTTCCCTTTTTTACATTATCATAAGTGTCCTTAATTCTCTACGCTAGGGCATGGTCGAAAGCCTTCCTTAGGTAGAAGTCTTGCGTCTCAGGTCCTTGCATGCTCAATCTGGTGATCCTATGGATCAGTGTCAGATCGACTATGATGCATCTATCTAGGCATAGATAGGCACCATGGTAACACGATAGCAGGAGCTTAACACAGGAATTAACCTCCTGGTGCCTTCCAAAGTGTGGGATCTTCATCACATTCAAGAGAGTGGACTGCGTGAAGTTCATAGTCCATGGTTGGGGGATTATTTTCGAGTTCTTCCCCTTCATCCTGGTCAGATACTTGTAAGGACAAAGCATGTTGTAATTCTTGCGGTCACCTGTTGGAGTCTCTAAACTTCAACGTCGCGATATTATATTGTTGCATTCTGACTGCACATATCCCCTTCGAGAGGTACACAATAACCATGGTGTAATCAAAGTCCCTCGAGACACTTTCACGACTCACCGTGCCAAATAGAGGTGGTATGTAGTTGGGTAAGATGGTCGGGATTAACTTCACTTTTTCTAGATCATGTATGTTCTTGGTTCTCTTCTTTGTTGTTGGTCAGGATGGTTTGGATCTATGAGAAGTCAACATAGAGTATTTCACTCCTTACGTCGATGAATCTCGAATTCTTGTGGACATCACTCTCTCAGCCATCATATCAATTAAAACTTCCTCGACTGACTTCTCCACAGCACTGAACTCATCTGACATGCACGCTCTCAATCGAAAAACTCGGGTGGATGGATGAGTGCTCAAAGCAATAGAATCAGTGTTGATATTACTGAGCACAACATGGTAGCAATGGGTTCTCTTGTTATCTCTGATAAAATTCACAAAAGTGTTCTTGGTGCAACAGTCGACGGACTAAGTAGACACGATGTAATGGATCTCTCCAACGGATAAGAATCTTTCCATCAATGCAATTTTTTCTATTGTGGCGCGGTCCCAATGATCCGATGGCGAGATTTCTGGTCATAATTGTTGTTCTAACCATTCTAGAATGTCGATCCAATGATTATAATGCTTCCAACGGTCATATCGCTTCAACATGGCGAAGTGACATGGGGCATTGTTCTGATATCCCGACGAAGTTCCAATTTTGTAAATCTTCCTTCTGCAAAGTTCCCTTTGGGCTCTTCTGTAACTTTTCGATCTTTTCTCTCTTCTTACTGAGTTTTCTAGCCTTCTTCCCAGTGATCTTCATCTCGGTATTCCTCTTTCCATTCTGATTCTTTTCTTCTTTTGGCATAGCAGCTTTACATTGTTGGGATTCTTTCATAGGATTAGAGAGTAATATTGTTTCTTTATCTGCAGTTGCTCTACTCGTCTGTGAATATTCTTGTGTTCTTTCAACTTCGTGATCCAATTTTCTGGTTCTAAGTAGCTTCGATATATTCTCTTGTTCTGCAATCAAGTGTGTTATCCTCCTAGTCATGAAATATTTTAATTCCTATTTCTTCTTCTCTAAGGCCTCCTCTTATTTTCTTATGGTCTGATCTTTCTCGATCTAGGTTTTTCCTAATAAAATAGTAAATGGAGTGTTTTTCTCAATGAATCTAATAACCTCAAAATATTCATCTGTCGAAGCTCCATGAGCACTCATAGATACCTGGGTGATTCTTCCACATAGGGTTATCAGCTTTCCCATGAATAATCTGATTCCTCCTAATGAAGGAATCGTATCAAGATTTCCTAAATCTTCCCAAGTTATTTTCGTCATGATATTTACCTATGTTTCCTCATCTAGAACACAGTATATGTCGAAGTCTCCTATTCTTTCTTCTATGCATTCTTTTTCTTTGAAGATCTTTGATAAGTTGATATCTCTGTGATCATTCAGGGTTTATTTCATTTGTAGTAGTACAGTCTCTGATTATGTCTGGGGTTCTTCCTTGGTCTTAGTTTCATGACCTTCCTCGAGGTTTTCTTGTCTCATAGTCATTATGTCAAGCTTAGAAATCATTCTAGGGCAATATAATACTTCATGGTCCATAGCTTTACAACAAATACAACTAGTTCTTCTTCCAGGGAATTCCTTAGCGAGATGTCCCGGTCTTCTGAAACTATAACAAAGGGTTAATCTTATTTTTTTCTTAAATTATCCCCAGCCTTTCTTGTACTGTGCATTAGGATCATAGTATCTAACCTGCAAAAAAATCTTTCTAGAATCATGCATCCATTTGTTAGTCTAAACATTCTTTCTATGCATAGGAATAACATATATTTCATTATTTCTATCAGATCTACTCATATCAAACCTTCTCTCATCTAATTGTACCCTATTTTTCAGACTAGGATAACATTTATCAAACATACCTAGATCCATACTCTTGAAACAAAAATTTCCACTAATCTTACTTCCAGCAGAGCATAAAGCTTCCATATCTAAAACTTTTCACTATTCTTACCTTTAGATCTAAAACTTTTCGTTAATCTTACCTTTATCAGAGCACAAATCTTTGGGATCTTACCTCTTTTCTTCGGATCTGACTTCTCTTCTTAGCACAGAGATTTACAGGTCTAGTAGAATACTGCGCACTAGGGAAACATATCTATGCACAGAGCTTTCTTTCTTTCCTTCAATTCCTAGCAATCACAGTTTCAGGTCCCAGTAATGGAACCATTCGTTGGCACAGGGGAAGACCCAGGTTTCAACGCTACTACAGCACACCAAAAAAACCCTAACTACCGACCCTTTTGACAACACCTACGAAATAGATGAAGTCTCACCCAAGGTAGAGGCAGGGGTGGTTGCATGACTCCAGTGTCTACAACCATAGCTGGGACACAGATATGTGATTACAACACTCCAAAAAATCACTTAGCAGTTACAGTTCATTAATATTCACCTTTATCTTACAGCGCAGATAAACCCTAATAACATAATGGCGTAGTATTCACATAGATCTAATATAAGAAATCACTAAGCACATCAACATAGGTCAGATCTAACATTCATTCACATTATTCATCACTAAGCTATCATATCAGATTCATCTAACATACATCAGTGCACTAAGAATTTAATCACATAAACAAGAGAACAACTATAAATCACATAGAAACCACAACATAGGATATGCGTGGTTCACCCCCTCCCTGGGGCTACGTCCACCAACTCTTCTTCTTTATTTCTTTCTATCAATATTCTACATGCACCGAACCTTGAGATATTACTCTGCAAAGGACAGAATATCTGTGCACCTTGCTAGATCCTCCTTCCCTCAACTACCAGACAAAGCCTTCCACAGTCTCTTACAATCACTTGCATTTAGCTCTGTAAGTCTCACACAGTATGCACAAAGCAATTACGATTACCACTTGCACTTAGCACCTAGCATCACGCAGATGCCTCTCTCCTTACATCGCTTAGACATATATTTATACATTACAAAAAGGGGCCTAAACATGGGTAAACCCATGGGTCGACATCCCCATTCCCATTACATAAGCCCAATACCGAAAAATCCCTAAAAAGGGGTCGAGATCCACGATCTCTTCTTTGACTTGCGCTCTGTCTTCAACATCCTGTCGAAGTCTCAAAAGTAGGTCAAACATGACCAAGGATCCTCAAAACTTGGTCAAGGGCACCCAAGAAAAATTTTGGAACATCAACTTGTTCTTCGACAAACTGATTTTCAAACTCATCTTCTTGAACGTCTACAAATGAATACACAAAACAGTCAGCACCCTCATTATCATGGGACGGATCAACACCTTCTCCTTCAACAAGTGGAACATAATATTTTGCAAAATAATTGGCATTTAAAATTTCAAGAGGACTTATGGCATCATCAATCTTATGCTCAAGATTCTAGTCAAATGTTCTTTGTTCACATTTATCCTTATGTCTTGGAACACCCAATTTTCCACTTTGAATTTGTTCACATGCCATGATATTGTGTTGAACCTTCTGAGCATCATTAAACATTTGTTGTAAGGACTAGGTATTATTTCCATCAGGAGGAAAGACAAACCTAGATGAAGAGTTGTTGTATAATGGAGCATGGCAACAGCTTCAGTAGGTTTAATTTCTTTGGGAAAATTCTGGAAAACCTCCTACTGAATGTAGAAATAGTTTTATTGCTCTGCCTTTTCAAGGCATAGAACTCTATAAGTTGTAGAACCAAATATTTCTTATTGCCCCAAAACTTCAAAAATACATTCTTCAATTCCTCCCATGAGCTAATTGTCTCTGGCTGCAAGTGTTTAAACCAGTCTTTGGTATCCCCTTTCAAGGATTGAAAGAAGTCCCTCATACAAACATCATCATGATCAATCTCAAAAAAAACTATAAAATGTTCAAACTCTTGGATGTGTTTTTCAGTTTTGATGGCATCAGGTTCCCCATCAAACATAGGTAGGTACTTATAGTGATTTGGAGGAAAATCATGAAGGATGTGAGGTAATTTTAAGCGT
>SNQJ01S0013859.1:63418-96101 GCA_010110895.2 Picea sitchensis
TTTCAATAAAATAGAATAAGGTGGATGTAAGAAGACCTAATAGAATCTTCTGCTTCTAGAAGGATCTTCCTCTAGATGCTTCTTTTTAGTATAAATAGGAGTCGAGGGTATGAGAACCCTAGCTTGGATATTATTGTAATAGAGCTCTGCTCAACTGGAGGTTGCTCCCTCAAAGGGGCCCGTGAACATTGCTTTCAGATTCAAAGTGTTATTTATGTTGTTATTCTTATAACATTTCAGTGTTATTGTGGTGAATGTTCTGGTTATATTGTTGTTATTCTGCCATTACTAGCATTTTATTTCTGTTCTGCATACATTTTATATCTGATATATTACAAGTGGTATCAGAGTACTTTCCTCGGCAGAAAGTGTGGGTTAAATTTTTTTTCAGGGTAGAGATGTATTTCAGTGTCTTTAAGCCACAGAGATCTGTCGTTACGTGCATAAACCCGCGGTTAAGGGATTCATACACGCAGGAAATACAAGTGGTACTTAAGCACACATCTGTTGGCCACCCTTGTAACCCCTGTTGGTACCCCTTCGAGTGGTAGCGCATCAGACAATGCTTGTGTATGGATCGGCCTAGATTACCTGAAGCTCTCTTTAGATAAATCGATCAGTCGCCTGACTATTATACTGTCACCGAGAATAGCACTCGGGAAGATACTCTCTAGTACCTGGGTAGTCGGGCAGTATGGCTAAGGGTACGGTCTATCCTCCTTAGTTAGTGCCCTGAGATATTGGGCTGAGTACTACTGTTGGACCCCGCACGTATATCAGAGAGCTATAGCATAGGGAAAACCCTTGTCTGTAGAACCCTTGAATACCTAACCCTTGGGGAAAGAAACATAAACAAATTAAAACAGACAAGATCTATTACCGCGCAACTATGTTCGGGTTGCCAAGTAAATACACATTTCTTTCTAGTTAAGAATTTGGGCATTTTCTCTCTGCAGTATTCTTCAGACTGGAGTATAACTTCGTAAAAAAAAAAAAACTGGAATTTTTTTCACCATTATTTCAGACCTATTCCATTGGATTCATTTCTTTTCCCTTATCACATTCATCCATATAATTTTTTTGGAAACAAAATTTACCCCGCCCAACCCTTTTTAGTTCCCCCATCCTCATGGCCCATACTCGTATCCAAGACTTGGAAGCTCACTTCAACACCTTGCAATCTAGTCTCATTGAGACCCAACAAGAAGTGAAACAACTCAGTGCCAATGTCATCGCCATCAATACAACCATGTAGTCCTCAATGGGCGAAATCAAACAAGACCTCACCACCCAGATTGAATCAGTCTTTTCAGCACTCTACACCAAACTGCATATCCCTACAGATAACCCTTCCTCTTCCTCGCCCCCACATACTGAAGGTGACCATTCCTCTCATTCCCATACCTTGTAGAACCATCACTTTCAAAGTGACCTACGCCTTCCACATGTGGATGTGACCAAATTTGATGGCTCGGATCCCCCTAGTTGGGTAACCCAAATGGAACATTACTTCTCTTTATACAGCATGACAGATGACTTGGCCAAACTCCGGTATGGTGTTCTCCATCTAGATCAAGAACATTGGCAATGGTGGTAATGGAGAAAAAATTCTCGTCAAGGGTATATTGCTTGGACACAATTTGTGGCATATCTTTATGAATGCTTTGACACTGACACCAACCATTTGGTCCGTTTTACAAAGCTAAAACAATTAGGAACAGTGGAAGACTTTATAGCTTCCTTTGAGTGCCTGGATTTTAGAACAGAGGGCATGTCTGATGCCTTTTTTCAAGAGTGTTTTATCAGCGGCCTCAAGGATGAAATTTGGGCCCATGTCTTCATGGCTTGGCCTGAGAGTTGGGTGGAGGATACCAAAAGAGATAAATAAGCACAACATGTTGTATCTTCTCAAAACCGCAAACCCTCCTTCATCCCTCTCCCTAAACCAGTAAATCCCACTACTCCCTCTGCCCCACTAAAGATCCAAAAATAGACCCGAGCTGAAATGGTCGAATGCCAACTCAAAGGCCTTTGTTATAACTGTGATGACAAATATTTATAGAGCCATAAGTGTAAAGAACAAAAGATTTTTATGGCCATATCCAAGGAGATTTCAGAAGAAGATGAAGATACTCCCTCTATGTCTGAATCACCTAAATCCACTGACATAACCCCTCCCTCGGACCATCTCGAAGTAGAACCAGTCATTTCCCTCAATGCTCTCACTAGCTTCTCCGCTCCCCAAACCCTCAAGCTAATCGGTTACATCAAGCATCGGAAGGTCATCATTCTGGTTAATAGTGGCAGCACCCATAATTTTATTCATTGTTGCATTGCCCAAGAAACTCATTGCTACATCCATGTCGTCAATAATTTCCAAATCATGATTTCCAATGGTGGTTCCATGAAATGTGGAGGGCGTTGTGAAAATGTGTGTCTCCAAATTGGTGACTACCACCTGAAATCCCATATATTTTCTATCGACATGGGAGGTTGTGACATTATGTTGGGTGCATAGTGGCTAAGGACTTTGGTTCCCATTCTCATGGATTTTAAAGACTTAACCATGCAATTTGACAAGGAGGGCCACCAATATAAGTTCCAGGGCACCACTGTCGGTTCACCTGAGATCATTAGTTCCCATCGCATGGAAAAGCTGCTCAAAAAGGGTCATTCTAGTGTTATCACCCGACTCCATGCCATACAAGAAACATAGACACCCTCTGTACTGCAAGACCTCCAAGCCATACTTTCTAAACATCAATTGGTATTTTTCACTCCCTAAGGCCTCCCTCCTTCCCATGGTGTTCATGATCATTCCATTCCCCTTGTACTAGGAAGCCTTCCTCCCAATATTCATCCCTATTGTCACCCCTTTTCCCAAAAAAATGAAATTGAGAAAATGGTCCAGGAACTCCTTAATGCAAGTGTTATTCGCCCTAGTACGAGCCCTTATTCGTCTCTTGTGGTCATGGTCCTGAAGAAAGAAGGTTCTTTGTGAATGTGTCTTGACTTTCGTGCCGTCAACAAACTTACCATCAAAGACAAATTCCCCATTCCTGTCATTGATGACCTCCTAGATGAATTGAGTGGTGCCCAATTCTTCACTAAACTGGATCTTCGTTCGGGCTACCACCAGATACGTATGAAAGAGGCAGATATTCCCAAGACTACCTTTAGAACTCATGAGGGCCACTATGAGTTTCTGTTCATGCCCTTTGGCTTGTGTAATGCCCCCTCCACCTTCCAAAGCCTCATGAATCATGTCTTCTTTTCTTTTCTCCTCCATTGTGTCTTAGTTTTA
The DNA here is from genome assembly GCA_010110895.2 of Picea sitchensis. Classification (NCBI taxonomy): domain Eukaryota; kingdom Viridiplantae; phylum Streptophyta; class Pinopsida; order Pinales; family Pinaceae; genus Picea; species Picea sitchensis. The sequence continues at coordinate 66,723 of SNQJ01S0013859.1, forward strand.
TTTGATGATATCCTCATCTATAGAAAAACTTGGACAGACCATCTTGCTCATGTGGATTGAGTTCTCCATCTACTCTCTCAGCACCAAATTTTCCTAAAACAGTCTAAATGTGCTTTTGGCGCCTCGGAAGTAGAATACTTGGGTCATCTGATTGGAAAAGATGGCGTCAGGTTGGATCCTAAAAATATTGAAGAAATGCAATACTTGCCTCACCCAAAGACTCTTAAGAGCTTGCATGGATTTCTAGGCTTAACATGGTATTATCACAAGTTTGTTAAGAATTATGGGAAGATTGCAGCACCTCTCACTGCTCTCCTCAAAAATAACTCTTTCACTTGAACTCCAACCTCTGCTCAAGCTTTTCAAACCTTGAAGATGGCCATGTCCACCACTCTAGTCCTCACCCTTCCCGATTTCACAAAGACCTTTGTGTTGGAATGTGATGCCTCAGGGAAAGGAATTGGTGTTTTCCTTATGCAAGAGGGTCGACCTTTGTCCTTTACCAGCAAGAAACTATCTAAAAGAAATTTGGGCAAATCCATCTATGAAAAGGAAATGTTGGTTATTCTACATGTTGTGGATCTGTGGCATCCTTATCTATTGGGGCAATGGTTCCAAATTAAGACAGACCATCAAAGCCTCAAGTATTTTTTGGAACAAAGCATTTCCTCCCCAGAACAACAAAAATGGGTGACTAAACTCTTTGGATATGAGTATGAGATCATTTATAAGAAAGGCAAAGACAATGTGGTTGTGGATGCACTTTCCTAAAAACATGAAGATGAAGGATCCCTTTTTCTCTTTCATTCATTGTACCATATTAGCTCCAAGCCATTTTCCAGGAATGGCTACAAGATCCCAAAAGTTCGCAGTTGATCCACCAATTTCAGCCCAATGCTCCAGCTTCCCCAGGGTACTCTTGGCTCCATGAGGAACTTCAATACAAAGTTCGTTTGTATTTAAGTAAACAATCAAAGCTTAAATCCACGGTACTTTCTGAGCTTCATGCTACACCCACAGCAGGGCACTCCGGGTTCACCAAAATCTATGACAGGGTTAAACGTTCATTTTTCTGGGATGGTATGAAACAGGACATTCGTAATTTTGTAGATGAATGTGACATGTGTCAACGCAACAAGGGATAAACAGTCAAATCGTCAGGCACGCTACAACCGCTCCCGATTCCACCTACTATTTGGAAGGATATATCTATGGATATTATTACTGGCTTACCCAAATCGGGAAATAAATCCGTTATCATGGTGGTTGTTGATCGTCTTTCCAAGTATGCTCATTTATGTTCCCTTCAACACCCATTTACAGCATCCACGGTGGCTCAAATATTCATGGATCAGGTCTTCAAGCTTCATGGCATGCCGCACTCTATTGTTTCTGATCGTGACCCAACTTTCACAAGAAATTTTTGGCAAGACTTGTTCAAGATACAAGGCACAGAATTGCATCTCAGCACAGCTTATCATCCCCAGACTGATGGCCAAATGGAAGTTGTCAAGAAGTGTTTGGAAACATATTTGAGGTGTTTTTCCTCGGAAACGCAAAGTCAGTGGGCTCAATGGTTACCCCTAGCTGAATGGTGGTACAACACTTCATACCATACAACTACATGCATGACACCTTTTGAAGTGGTATATGGACATAATCCACCTTCAGTTCTCTAATACTTACCAAGTGCCTTGAAGGTCCAGGCGGTTGACCTAACAGTTACAGCTCGAGAGTCCATTCTCCGTACCCTCAAAGAGAATTTGGTCATGGCACAGAATCGCATGAAGCAACAAGCAAATCAAGATTACTTTGAACGTCAATTTGCAGAAGGGGATTAGGTGTCTCTTCGACTGAAACCTTACAAGCAAACTTCCCTCAAGGCCAAGCATTGTCAGAAGCTAGTGCCCAAATTTTATGGTCCTTATACCATGCTCAAGCATGTGGAACAAGTTGCCTATCAGTTAGCTTTGCCTAGCCATTCGAAGCTACATCCTGTTTTTCATGTTTCATGCTTAAAGAATGTGATTGGAGCTAAGTGCCAAATTCAAACCAACCTTCCAGAGTTAGCTAAAGAAGGATCCATTTGGCTACAACCAGAAGCAGTTTTGGACCAGTGTGAGCATCGCCTACGTCAGAGAACCATCTAGGAAGTGCTATTCCAATGGAAAGATACAACTCCAACAGACACCACTTGGTAACCAGCTACCATTCTCCAGCAATTTCCTCATCTCAAGCCTTGAGGACAAGGTTGTTTTTAAGGGGGCAGACATGTTAGGGTCCTAACCCACACATAGGTAGAACAATATATTTGGATGTAATAAAGGTCAATATTAATAAGGCCTTTCAATAAAATAGAATAAGGTGGATGTAAGAAGACCTAATAGAGTCTTCCACTTCTAGAAGGATCTTCCTCTAGATGCTTCTTTTTAGTATAAATAGGAGTCGAGGGTATGAGAACCCTAGCTTGGAGATTATTGTAATAAATCTCTTCTCAACTGTAGGTTTCCCCCTCGAAGAGGCCTGTGAACATTTATTTCGGATTCAAAGTGTTATTTCTGTTGTTATTCTTATATCATTTCAGTGTTATTGTGGTGAATGTTCTGGTTATATTGTTGTTATTCTACCATTACTAGCATTTTATTTTTGTTCTACATACATTTTATATCTGGTATATTACATGGTTAGCACATGGATCAGATGGGAGATTTTGATCAAAATCAGTGATAAACTGAGGATATATATGTATAACTTTAAGAGGAGGATATACAATTTCAATATTATCATGGTCATCATTTGCATGAAGCAGGTGAAGAAAGATTTGCTTAGCATGTTCAGGAAAGGAAAAAAGGTAATTCATAACAAAAAATATTATGTCTTGGAAAAAATCAACTTAAGGTACATGTTTCCTTCCATGATGTCCTTTCATACCTCTGTCAAGGGATCTCATCTTTCGATGGAGTCTCTGAATCGCATTTTAATCTTGAGTGGAGTCGTCAATAAAATTTTCAGGCTACTTAGTCTTTCCGTAGTGGAGTCGTCATAAAAATTTTGAATTCTAGATTCTTGAAAAATGGAGTCATCGGGCGAATGATGTACATCCTTTTTGTATCTTAATACTCTTCACCATTAGTACTAAGATCTGAACTTTGTCGTTTCTCCCAGGGAAGATTTCACCTTCATTCCCCGGCAACGACACCAGAATGTTAGCACTTTGTAAATTTTGTCTGGCTGAATAGACAAATGACAGAGGTAATTTTTTCAACAAACTTTAGAGTTGGGAACTATCCTACTCAATTCAAAGAGGGCTATATCATGTCACTTGATGTATATTTTGAAATCAATGGCTAGATTTGGTTTGTTTGGGGATTTTATATAGTTGTTGGTGAAAGAAAGGGGGTGAAATTTGGGGCTATGGAGTCAAAAATAAATAAAACAGTGGCAGGTCATTAGAACTATCTAGAGGAGAAAGGCTAAATGAGGCAATGAGTCTGAGTTTTTAAAATTGAAATATGCATGGTGAAAGAGGAAAAGGAAAACAAATAACTGCATCAGAGCATATTAAAATGAATTTTGAATTAGTTAAGAAGAGGATTACATAATTTAAATTGCTAAGTCGAGAGCGTCATAAGACGAATTCCGGACTCTTAACTCTCCAATTTAAAAAGAGGAAAATGTAAATGGGATTTCAAAGACACAAGAAATACACACTATGAGAGAAAACAAAACTCATATCATAGCCATTAGAATCTTTTCATAAACAGTTCAAAATTCTTATGCATTGTATATTCACTTTAGCTCCATGGATTTACAAAGTATTCTTGCTACGAGGGCATGCCCCTCTTCGATTCGTCCAACCCTTTATTAATTTTTGTAATAGTATATATAGGTAAATTACATCCGGGATTCAAAATGAATCATCTTCCCCAAAGTTCCAAAAATAGTTGTCGGTTACAAAAGAGTAACGTACAGCAACCAAACTCCTATTTCTAGGGACGTTATAAAACAAAACTGACATATTCTATATTTTGATTTGAAGGCCACTTGTCAATATTATTACAAAATTCTCTGACACACACTAAATTTAGCTTGAAAACTATTTCAAATTAGCGATTTCTTCCTTCAAGGTGTCAAGCCAAGCAAGATGATTTTCTCCAACGCTTTCAACCATCTCATCTTTTACCTCTGTCTTCTGACGCTTAATCAGTTTCCTCTTGATAGCTCACGTATGGTGCTCGACTATGTGTTTGTTGATGATTAAATTCTTCATGAAAAGATTTAATCTGACCTCTTTATCCACTCCTGGATCTCTCAGATGCCTTGTATAAAATTATGTTTCTAATATTTGAGCAATCAGTTTCTCTCTCTTCTTCAAAGATGAATTTGTCATATTCATTGAAAATCCCGGTTCACTAAAGGCTACCCGGTCTGCTTTGTCCATGTTTCTCGGTTTTGTAGAAAACATAATTTTATCTCCCTTGATCGCACATAAATTAGGAAGTTGATCCAATTTGTAATTACCTCGTTTACGAATGAAGCGTTGATTTCCAAAAATAGAGTAATATCATCCATATTTTGAAGGACAGTAGTCATCAAGTTCTAATCATGAATTACTGACGAAGTACTTATAGGTACAATAGTTTTTCATGCTCGGCCAATCTATTCTGAATGATGAGCCTTCAAATCGGTTATATGGCGGTGCTCACCTGGCATTGCACGGATGAAAAGTAATTTGAACAAGTGGCGTGAGATGATTTGACCAACCGTCACTTTCCCCTCTCCACATGCGATCTTTAGATTTGACATATTTAATGATATTATAACACGTCACATCAGGGCATGGTTGAGAAGTTTCATGCTCACCCGCTTTCCTCCCCGATATGCTTCTAGAGGTGCCATATGTCTATGGGTTAAAACCGTGGTATTTTTCCCGACCCACTCTCTAGTGCTTAAACTTTGCATTATCTCCTCGCCTAATATGTCTCCTGGCCATCGATCTGGGTTGCTCAAGATCTATGGCCTGCTTGGTCCCATCACTCCTCCGTCTCCACCAATTTTAACCATGTTCACCAGATATGACCCCACCTGCTATACTAACACTCCTCTATAGTGATTTAGCATTCCACCAAATCTCAAGACTTGGATTCCAAGAAATTATTGCAGTGATAACATAGGCTCCAACTGGGGATGATACCCTCCCTGTGGGGTAGAAAAGAACTCGTAGACCCGGTGTCAGATCCATTAGGTTTCTCCCAAAACATGTGTGTGTGTCGTGCTCCACCTGTCACCAGTGTCTGCTAAAAAACAAACTTTGCACACTACTCTCAACTGGCTACTGAATATACCACTAGAAATATGATTGTATACACTACTGGAAATCCAAACTGAAAAATGCTTGACCAACAAGATTATTTTCACACTCCTATCTACTCTAAAAATGTTGAAATGAATACTCAATCAAGTGATGCTAAAGTTCCAATGCAACCAATCAAGCAATTTGCTTCCCAGTTTTTCTCCACTCACATATTTTTTAAGCAGGCAGCCAAATGTAAAAGATGGCAGCTAAAAACAAAAGTTGAATCCAAAACATGAGCTTATGAATGAAACAAACTCCTCTTTCACTGAAAACTGCAATAGGATGGCCACGGGATCTTGAAAACAATGAAAAAACATTTCTTCTTTATGAGAAAAAACAGAAAAGCAAGCCTCTTTCATAAGTGTTTGTTGCTCTTGCTCTATTTCTTCAGTTCTGAGAACATTTTCAATCGAAATGGCAGCAATAGTTTTTTATACCTTTCCATGCATCTCAAAAAAAACATTCATACATTCTTGAACATCTTCAAATATGACAACCATATTATGTGCATCAAGGCTATCCTCTTGTTCATCAAACAATTATGATTTGGTTTCATTAAACTTATGGAATTTTTTTTGAGGACTATCATTTTGACTTTCAAATTAATGAATGGAAATAAGTTCCTACTCATTATCTTCTTGCAAATGTAAAAAGCTAATATCATGCACTATTTCACAGTCTAGATTTCCCATGGATGCATTTTCAAAACCATGATCTTCAAATGAATCAAATAAAACCATTGCCTCTTCACTATGTCTCTGTATTTTTTATTGAAAAGTGGCATACACGGTTTTGTTGCTTTCCTGAAGCTCTATGTCATTTGTTTTTTCACTGCTTGGAGTTTCCATAGATGCAGTTTCAAAATCCTCATCCATGTCTAGGCTACTTAGAAATTGGGCCACCATGTCATTCTCAGGGGAAGGAAGACAACTTTGAAACACTTTAACTTGTCAGAAATCTTGTTGCATATCTGTATTAGTTTCAGGGGGAGGAAAATAACCTTTAAGAAAAATTTATTGATCGGCTTGATCTTTCTTTTCAGGTTGGTAGCTAAGCATATGCTGCAATTCTAAACTAAAATAACCTCTCGTGTAATCAGCCACATGATCATTTAACACACGTGAAGGTCATGGATCTTCCTCATCAACAACCATCTTCTTATGTAAAGTAGTGTTGTTGCAATCAGACTTTCCTGCTTCCTTTGTTACCTCATGATTTTCTTTCAATAGCTCAAAGGAAGAAAAACATAAAGGAAGTTGTTTTTTACCTATAAATCTGTTGTACCCTGGATATTCAAAATCATGCCTGGAGGATGTCTGATTTGAAACATTATAAACATTTTGCTTCATCATTTTGAAGGAAGGAAAACATAGTGGCAAGGTTCCTTCACCTAATTCAAAACCTTCTTTGTTTTCTTCATTGCTGTCATAGGCACATTTTTCAATCTCTTTGGATTGTTGAACACACTCATTTTCAGATTCATCTTTGACCAATCGCTACAATTTTGTTCTGACAATACCTTCCACATAATAGGTAACAGGGTTATCAAACACATGAGAAGACTGCTACAATTTCTGGTCAAATTTTTTTTTTGTGAATTAGTGTGATTTGGCATCAACAAACATTCATTTTCTTCAATGAGATCTTAGAATTTTCTTTCAACAATTTAAATGAAGAAGAGCATAAAGGAAGATAATTCCCTTCAGCTGATTCAGTATTTTCTTCTTTGTAACTATGATATGTAGGTTGATTTCTCTCATTACACTGTTGCAAAGGAGCATTTTTTGATAGAGAACATACAAATATTTGTTCTAGGAAATCAACATCGCAATCACCATCATATTCATCATATATAGGCGAATCAGCAACATATTCAATATCATCTAACAAGAACAAATTCGGAACATCAACCTGTTCTTCGACAAACTAATTTGCAAACTCATCTTCTTGAACATCTACAAATGAATACATAAAACAGTCAACACCCTACTTATCATGGGATGGCTCAGCACCTCCTCCTTCAACAAGTGGAACATAATATTTTGAAAAATCATTGGCATTTAAAACTTCAAGAGGGTTTATGGCATCATCAATATTATGCTCAAGATTATAGTCAAATGTTCTCTGTTCATATTTATCCTTATGTCTTGGAACACCCAATTTTCCACTTTGAATTTGTTCACATGCCAGAATGTTGTGTTGAACCTCCTTAGCATCATTAAACATTTACTGTAAGGACTTAGGTCTTCTTTCCATCAGGAGGAAAGACAAATCTAGATGAAGAGTTGTTGTATAATAGAGCATGGCAAAAGCTTCAGTAGGTTGAATTTTTTTGGGAAAATTGTAATAAATACTAGAAAACCTCCTACTGAATGTAGAAATAGTTTTGTTTCTCTGCCTTTTCAAGGCATAGAACTCTGTAAGTTGTAGATCCAAATATTTCTTCTTGCCCCAAAACTTCAAAAATACATTATTCAATTCCTCTCATGAGATAATTATTTCTGGTTGCAAGTGTTTAAACCAATCTTTGGTATCCCCTTTAAAGGATTGAGAGAAGTCCCTCATACAAACATCATCATGATCAATCTCAAACAAATATATAAAATGTTCAAACTCTTGGATGTGTTTTTTCAACTGTGATGGCATCAGGTTCCCCATCAAACACAAGTAGGTACTTATAGTGCTTTGGAGGAAAATCATGAAGGATGTGAGGTAATTTTAATGGTCTATATCTGTGTTGGGTCTTAGAGAGTGTTGGATCAAGTACAGAAGGTGGAATATCATCCTTGGTTGCATGAGTCTCATCAACTTGGTCATGGTTAGCACATGGCTCATATGGGAGATTTTGATCAAAATCAGTGATAAACTAAGGAGATATTTGTATAACTTTAAGAGGAGGATATACAATTTCAAGATTATCATGGTCATCATTTGCATGCAGCGGGTGAAGAAAGATTTGTTTAGCATGTTCAGGAAAGGACAAAAGGTAATTCATAACAAACAATATCATGTCCTGGAAAAAACTCAACATTAAGTACTTGTTTCCTTCCATGATGTCCTTTCATACCTCTATCAAGGGATCTCATCTTCCGGTGGAGTCTCTGAATTTCATTTGAAGCTTGAGTGGAGTCACCAATAAAATTTCCAGGCTACTGAGTCTTTGGGAAGTGGATTCGTCATAAAAAATGTGAATTTTAGATTCTTGAAAAATGGAGTCATCAGGCGAATGATATACATCCTTTCTGTGTCTGAATACTCTTCACCATTAGTACTAAGATCGAAACTTTGTCATTTCTCCTAGGGAATATTTCACCTTCGTTCCCTAGCAACGGCGCCAAAATGTTAGCACTCTATAAATTTTGTCTGACTGAATAGACAAACGACAAAGGTAATTTTTTCAATGAACTTTAGATTTGGGCACTAGCCTGATCAACTCAGAGAGGGCTCTCTTGTGTCACTTGATGTATATTTGGAAATTAGTGGCTAGATTTGGCTTGTTTGGGGGTTTTATACAGTTGTTGGCGAAAGAAAGGGGGTGACATTTGGGGCTATGGAGTCAAAAATGAATAAAACAATGGCAGATCATTAGAACTATCTATATGAGAAAGTCTAAATGAGGCAATGAGTCTGAGTTTTTAAAATTGAAATTTTCATGGTGAAAGAGGAAAAGGAAAAAAAATAACTGCATCAAAGCATATTGAAATGAATTTTGAATTAGTTAAGAAGAGGATTACATAATTTAAATTGCTAAGTTGAGAGCGTCATAAGATGAATTCTAGACGCTTAACTCTCCAATTTAAAAAGAGGAAAATGTAAATGGGATTTAAAAGACACAAGAAATACACACTATGAGAGAAAACATAACTCATATCACAGCCATTAGAATCTTTTCATAAACAGTTCAAAATTCTTCTGCATTGTATATTCACTTTAGCTCCATGGATTTACAAAGTCTTCCTGCTACGAGGGCAAGCCCCTCTTCAGTCTGTCCAACCCTTTATTAATTTTTGTAATATTATATATATGTAAATTACATTCGAGATTCAAAACGAATCATCTTCCCCAAAGTTCCAAAAATATATGTCGATTACAAAAGAGTAACATACAGCAACCGAACTCCTATTTCTAGGGACGTTATAAAAGAAAACTGACATATTCAATATTTTTCTTTGAAGGAAACTTGTCAATATTATTACAAGATTCTTTGAGACACACTAAATTTATCTTGAAAACTATTTCAAATTATTAATTTATTCCTTCAAGGTGTCAATCCAAGCAGGCTGATTTTCTCCAATGCTTTCAACCACCTTAGCTTTTACCTCTGTCTTTTGACGCTTGCTCTGTTTCCTCCTGACAGCTCACATATGGTGCTCTACTGCATGTCCATTGATGATTAAATACCTCATGACAGGATTTAATATGACATCTTTATCCGCTCCTGGCTCTCCCGAAAGCTTTGTATAAAATTGTGTTGCTAAGATTCGAGCAACCAGTTTCTCTCTCTTCTTCAATGATAAATTTGTCATATTCGTTGAAAATCCTGGTTCACTGAAGGCTTGCCGATCTGCTTTTTCCATGTTTCTTGGTTTTTCATAAAACATAAGTTTATCTCCCTTGATCGCACAGAAATTAGGAAGCTGATCCAGTTTGTAATTACCCTATTTACGAATGAAGCGTTGATTTCCCAAAACAAAGTAATACCATCCATATTTTGAAGGACAATAGTCAAAAAGTTCTAATCATGAATTATTGGCGAAGTAATTAAAGGTACAATAGTTTGGCATGCTCGGCCAATCTATTCTGAATGATGAGCCTTTGAATCGGTTATATGGCGGTGCTCACCTTGCATTGCACGAATGAAAAGTACTTCGAACAAGTGGCGTGAGATGATTTGACTGAACGTCACTTTCCCCTCTCCACATGCGATATTTACATTTGGCATATTTGATGATATTATAACACGTGACATTGGGGCGTGGTTGAGCAGTTCTGTGCTCACCCTCTTTCCTCCCCAATATACTTATGGGCGTGCCATGTGTCTATGGGTTGAAACCGCGGTATTTTCCCTGGCCTACTCTTTAGTGCTTAACCTTCGCGTTATTTCTTCGCTCAATATGTCTCCTGACCGTCGATCTGGGATGATCAAGATCTATGTCCCACCAGTTCCCATCACTCCTACATCTCCGCCAATTTTAACCTTGTCCTCTAGATATGACCCCACCTGCTAGTCTAACACTCCTCTATATTGATTTAGCATTCCACCAAATATCAAGAATTTGATTCCAAGAAATTATTACAGTGATAACAGTTCTCAAGACCTCTTTCGGGTGAGCATCTAGAAGGTTATGATTTGGATTTTATCTTTTTCCAACTACATTCCTTCTGTTCCTTCAACCCCTTCTTCCCATGAAATGAGGGGCAATCCCTTCTTAGGTGGGTACATCCTGAAAATCCCAAAATATAAGGAGGAGAGGGAATGAAGTGTGGAAAGTGGTAAGTATGATCAAGAATGGCATTATGACTTGTCAAGGGGACCTCCCAGTAGCATACCCATCCCTAAGGGTGACCAATTGATAGGGTGCAATGTCAATCACCAAGGTGAAACAGGGCAAAGAGAATAACTTCCAAGAAGGCGTTACATAATCAAAAGAAGATTTAAATGCAACATAAATGCCTCAAATATTGAAATGAAACTCACCATAATACCTGGCTTGTACCTAATGGATCAAGACCCAATGTATTTTGGAAGCAAGTTGATGTGGCGGATACCATCATGATGAATTTGAGATCTGTGGTGGTGAGGCAAGCCTTTGTTTGTGCAAGTGGAAGTTGTCATCCATCTGTCTCTTGGTACTCCATGTCTACAACCTGAGGACCTTGAGACATCATCTCCTTAATTATCCCTAGGAAATAGGGATAACAAGCTCTTCAAAAAAAAACACCGACTCAAAAATCTTAGTTGATAAATCTTTGTTGCATAAATATCCTTTCTAAATTTGGCAAACAATAAAACAATGAATAGGGTTTTCCTTTATAAAAACTAAAACTAAAATTTTTGTTCATTTTTTTGTTGTATATTTCGACACATTCATGATGAATGTGTGCAATGTTTTTTTTCATAAGTTATGTTTTTCAGTGCGTTATTCCATGTGTAACGCACTAGTGTGGTATTCATAACGCACCAGGGTGGTATACAAAACGCACTAGTTTTGTAACAGCCCCTCTGTTACGTCATATAAATACATGAGAAACAATCTGATTTTTTGTTTTTTGAAATGTTAATAAGCATCATTAAAACAGGAGAAACATGACAATAACATACTTCAGTCAATTGCAGTCAAATTCATGATAACAACATATATCAGTAAAACACATTTTGCTTCTCTCGTTTCATTTGCAACCTAGATTTATATACTACTTAAAGCATGAAGGAGTTTGTCACTTCACATAAAATGAAATAAAACTACCCACCCAACCTATCCTACAAGGTTAGGACTTCCAAGACACATAATCAACGCTCAAGTCTAGGATTCATCCGATTGATATTGACCATTTAAGGTGTCAATACTGGCGACTATTATGAGGAACAATGAAGTGTCTAATTCCCATAATCTCATTTCATTCCAAATTTTTTTAATATACAAACAATGTTCTTAACTACCTTTCTGTAAACAGAGAAAATATGGTAGCGTGGTTACTTCATCAAACATAATTGCATGTTATTTCAATACCTTATCACCTTACTCATTAAGGATAGGAATACATTCCAAAAACACCAAGACAATAATCTTAAATGGAAAATAAAATCCTTTTAACCTAAAATATACCATTTATGACAGATTTAAATCACTTAGATATAGTGAAGAAATAACCTTTAACTGGGAGAGAGTTTGTTCTAAGAAAGAGTTTAATTTTTGTAAGAAGCATGAAGCTTCTCTTCTAGTAACACAATGCAACACCTCCAGAGTCAATTCTAGGAGTGCGTATATGGATCCTTGAAGTCCCAAGGTTCAAAAGATACAACACCCGAAGTGCACAGAGACCCTCTCAAATTGAGCAGAGATCAAATCTTTCGGAAGTACAAGCTCAAGAGAGATAGTGCAAACATACATAGGGGAGGTGCAAGTACACACTCAACAATTAGCATATAAATCTCAGGAGGGATTCACTAAGAGAATTGGAGTTAAAATCAAGGAAAAAATCAAGAGTGATAGGGGTGTATGATTAAAGGAGGGGTCAAGGCCATAGAACCAAGAGAAATCTATAGTAGTCGTCATATTTGGGAGTTGCAGAGGAGGGTCATCGGATCAACATCTGATTAAGTCTCGACCATTGAATCTCAGCAGGGGTAGATCAATGACGAGGAGCCATTGAAAGATCAGAGGGTCAAGTTAACTATCATGTTATTTTGGGTTATACAATCCACATGGGCCATCAATCATCACCTTCAAGTAGATCAACGATTGGCATCGGTCACACTACCAACGAGTAGTTTCAATTGTGAAAATCGAGAGAGGGTTTAAACAATGTGCTAGTTGAGTATCCACAATCCTCCCAACCCATCGATCTTCAATATCGATGAAATCACAACCGTTGAATTAATTTTTCGATTAGCACTCAAGGAAATTGGTCGAGGTCATATATCTCAGTCATATGAAGGGAGGACAGAGACCCTTCAGGCTAGTCCATGTCAACAAGATCACATTAGCAAGGAAACGTGGTGAAATTAGAGAGTGACAAGTGTGAAGATATATTTGGAACTTTAGGTATGAAAGTTATGAATCTAGGTGACACATGGAAACCACTCAGCCAGTGCCATGCCAATAGTGACATTAGTAGCCACATCACTCTGGGAGATTTGAATCCAAAGTAAACATTGTTCTCTGAAGTGTAATATCTCTAAAATCATTCTATTCATAGATCGGAGCAAGGTATAGGGACCATTGATCTCTGAGTTTAACAAGATTTGTCTCTATGGCTATGCTAAAGGTAAGGGTTAAAGGTTGCAAAGATCCCAAAGTTCTGAATTTTCGGAGTAAAGGATATCCATAGATATGGAGAACAACTAGGACCATTAGATCTTCAAGTCTGAGTCCTTTGGCAGGTCAGAAATTTGGCACTCCGGAGGAAATGTGTTGATGGTTACAAAAAGGTGATACTTTCAGAGTTTTGAACTCTGGAGGGGATCTTCACTGTAGAAACTCAGGTGAGGAGAAGTTTCGCTCAACGTTAGATTAATCATTTAAAAGTAAATGAGGGAGGGTGGTAGGGAAGGGTAACCTACAATTGTTTGTTAACTCAGCTTATGACTGACTTCGAAAGTTTAACACTTTGGGAGAAAAGGAGTTGAGTTATGAAAACCTCCAGAGCATCGAAGTTCGAGATCCCTGAATAGTACCCTTTTGACTTGGCACTAGGTTTTGGCTCCTAGTCACATGCTTAGCGTTGTTTTAGGAAAAATGGTTTACGCCCTACGGGTTAACATTCAACTCCTGAGACTTTAAAAGGCCTCCCTGGTTTTAAAATCCTTTTATTTAACTTAAAGATAGCACATGCGTTCATGCTACAAGTAACTCAGGTTCGACAACGAATCAACGGGAAAATATGACATGTTTAACTTGTAGGATTTTAGATGAAAATTACTCAGGGACTCACAATATAGTCAGAACTACACCTCAAATGACTAGTGAGAAATACATTGATAATGTCCTAACATAAATCCCTTAAAACTCTGATCAACATAATCGGGTAAGGATGAAATTACAGATTTAAACATAAGTTATATGAAATATAAATATTTCACTTAAACAGAGAGAATCTGACCGATATACATAGTTTTGAAAACGTCTGAAATTTATAATGAATATTTAAAATATAACACTGTGGCTATTATTCGTTTGTCAGCAAATGTAACACTTGACATTTAGACCTTCATATGATTCTACAATGAATCTATTCATCTATTGTACTGATACTCTCGTAATATAAACAAATTCAGCTTATAAATACCGAAAATCGGTGGAACCTGTGTGTTGAAGATGTCCTTCCATACCTTAAGCTCCTTCCTTTCCTTCGCTTGCTAATCACAAAGACTTCACTAGCACCTCCCAGCCAATGCTAGGGTTATTCTTCTTCCCCCTTATCCCCCCAAGCCGCAAAGGGGGCAAGCACACAAAAACTAGAACACAATAGCTTTCAGGCTTGCCTCGCAAGGAAGAGCTTCCACTCTTTTCAGAAGCCTGGAGTCCCAACTCTCACAAGTAAAAATACAGTGAATCTAAAATTCGACAGCATAATAGTGCCTTCCCCAGGGTTCGATCCCTTCTCTTCTACATCCCCTTTTTTATAGAACTCTCCCTCACATATATTTGTCCCTCATGCACAATTCATTAATTTCAATTATTTGTCCCCGATAAATTAATGAATTGTGCATGAGGGACAAATATATGTGAGGGAGAGTTCTAAATTTATTGTCTAAATGTTTGTTTGTCTAAATGTTTGTTTAGAGGTGTGACTAGGACCTAGGGAACCAAAAATGACTCGGGATAGAACTAGACCGTACGACCCTCTTACCTAGTAAAGACACGTGGCATTCGAGACCAGTGACTTAATTCAATCGTATTAATCGGAGTCGGGACTTTCCTTAAGCTATCGTTCTAAACCCAAATCCTAGCTTGCAAAAATCCAAAAGTGTCAAGGATCGATGATTGGTGATAAACTTACCCAAGTGCTCTCGGATCGGCTCCTTGAAAAAAGTCTCGATGATGAAAACACATCGCGGATCAACGATCGAAGATAAATTTATCATGTTCTAAATGTTTTTTGTGGTCCTTTTGGATTTTCCCTGATCCCAATAAAGTGCGTTGGGCACCGACGATCAACGATTTCTTTACATCCTTTGTTAACTTCCGCCTTGCTCATATTTTACCGATGTCGAAGGGGATCGACTATCTCTCGAACCTTTATGCGGAAAAATTATGTAAACCAAAAATTCATTCTACCTATGATGATGAGGATAGGCACTCAATGACTATTGTTTTCCGTGTGGTTCCTTTATTTACTTGAATTCTTTTCGACGCCGAACCTGAGCACGTTAGGTGCAGTTTTTGGTTGTCGATTTTTAATTTAGGTGTTAAGGTATTTTAATGATGAGGTTTCATAAGTTCAAATGAACCTAAATTGGTGATGAGAGTCATGAAAAAAAACAAAGATAAAACATTTCCCAAAATGAAATCGAGTCAGACAATGTAGAAAACAAGTGGTACCCAAAAAGTGACAAATTTGATAAGGCTTTTTAGGGTGCATTGAGTGCTCAATAGACAAAAAAACAGATTTTGAGGGAGAGGGGTGGAAACGTCCCTGTCACAGTCTACTAGCACTCCCGCCATGGCCAGAACTATAGGTTAATGATTACCTAGTTGGATGGTCCATGATGTCGTGAGGACAGACTAAAATTGCCACTCACATGGATTTATAAAGGGCACGCAATAAGGTGGGGTCCTTAATCCTTAGAAGTCCTTAGTCTCTCACAAGGTCGACCGAATGGAGTTTTGACTCCAAGGGGTTAGAAAAACTTCCAAAAACAAGTCAATGTGAGTGGCACCCTTGGAGAACGAGTTGCATCTTGAAGGGCACGTCGCACAATTGAAAACTAAGTCAATAAACATTGGTGGCCTAGAAAACACTGGAATGATTTGACCTTGAAGGATTCAAATAATTAATTAAACAAGATAGCATTAATTATTAAATCCAACCATGAATTTTAATAAAGGGGATAATTGAATTGTGACATGAGTAAAGATATGAAGGAAATCAATGGTTAGGAAATAGTAAGTAAGAACCTAAAGAATTGATAAAATACACAAGGGTGCATGAAATTGTTAAAAATAAATCCTTGTTTAAAAATAATTGCAACTTGAGAGAATGGGTTGTGCATAGAATAGAATTTGAGTCAAACAACCCTAGCCTAACTAAGAAGACTCCTAATCCAACCCTAACTAAAACCTAGTTAGGAGACACCCAATAATTAAGGGGATTGGGGAAACTAAGATATAACTAGGAGAAAATTTAGGAACACATGGGGAAATGTGAGGAAATGTGGCTTTTAAAGAAAAATAAAAGAGAAATTACTTGTGCATGAGATCGGGGAAAATACAAAAGGACCACAACAAACATTTAGACCATGATAAATTTATCTTCGATCGTTGATCCCCGATGTGTTTTCGGCATCGGGACTTTTTTTAAGGAGTCGATCCGAGAGCACTTGGGTAAGTTTATCACCAATCATCGATCCTTGACACTTTTTGATTTTTACAAGATAGGATTTGGGTTTAGAATGATAGCTTAAGGAAAGTCCCGACTCCAATTAATACGATTGAATTAATTCACTAGTCTCGAATGCCACGTTTCTTTACTAGGTAAGAGGGTCGTACGGTCTAGTTCTATCCCGAGTCATTTTTGGTTCCCTAGGTCCTAGTCACACCTCTGAATCATCTTTTCCACATCAACATTGTATGGTAAGATCAATTGGTGTTAGAGTTTTTGCAGGAGGATATCAACGAAAATGTTCACAGCACAATCCTAACCCCTGATCCACCATCTGAAAGATCGGAACGATGGGACGTTTGTGGCATTAGATATGATCAGATTTTGGACATTTAAGGAACTAGTTAATTCATGATCCCGCATTAGTTTCTACCACGTGCACTGATTAGACAACATCATTTTTAAATCATCGATAGACCACATTACCACTCACACCTCCTCTGTCAACCCATGATGAATTTAAGTTCAAACTCCTCTAAATATTCGGCGGCATATTTGTTAAAATTTCACTCATAACCCTAATTGAATGGCTGATGTGACACAGTAAGATCTTCCCTATTTAAATCTCTTGAACCATTGTGAACAAATTAATTTTGCACATAAGTGAATTCCAAAGCATCCGAAGAAGAAAAGAGAGCAACTCGAATACTGTATTGACCCTCTTGATTATCAAAAACCAGGTTTAATAAGATTCAAAGGTATGTATCCAAGCCTATCAATTCATTGGTTATAATTTATATATTTTCATTCGGTTTCTTACACAATCTCTAAACTCCACTCTATTTGCAGGAAGAATTTTGTTGATAAATCCAACCACTAGACGCTTTCCGAGAGCACCAAAACTGAAAGAACCATAGATAGGTGAAGTTTATTCTCTGGGGACTACGAGGCAGTTGGAGTACACCCCTAGGGTGGAGCCTGTTGTCCAAACAGAAACAAAGAAATATTTTGTCCAGCCTCTATCCTTTGGCGATACATAGGAAAGCACCAGATCCAAGATAACGCTCCCACAGTGGGGGGATCTCTTCAAAAAAATTACCCGAGAAGAATTCACGAAGTATATCCCACACAGCAGCGCGGACGTGAGGGCGCTCAATGACTAGGTGTTCCCCAACATATGACGGCCGTATATACACATGGTGGCGAACAAAAACCTCATTTTCCCCTACATAGAGGTCCTGAAGTGGCTCATCAATAAAACAGACAAGAAGAAATGCTTGATCAATGATGAGAATGATAGGTGCATCAGATTTTTCCTCCCAACAGAAGTCCAAAAGTACTATAAGCTCAGGGACCCAAAGAAGCAGCTCAACACGGACTTCGTGGTATTTTTTTATGATTTCCATGACAGCAATCGGTTGATGGCATCATGGTGGAAAGAGGAAAAGAAATTCACTAACTAGAGCAATGGTTGGTATGGAATGATCAATCTGAGGGAGGAATGCATCTATTTTATGGCTCTCATCTATCGGTTATACAGAGAAAAGGACTACTCCAAGTTTTTGGAAGCATGGATGCCTTTGGCATACACAGTTGCAATCGTTGAGAGTAGCTTAAACTGAGGAGAGATAATCTCCAAAAAATTAAGCATCTATGTACAGTAGGCTCATAGTCTAAAGGAAGGAGAGGCACCAACTTTCTACATGGCCTCGTACCTGCTCGATGTCATGTGCACAAGGAACGTCTTCATCGGTATGAATCTAAGTTATCATGTTGTAGAGCTCCCGGTCCACGTCTACTTCAGTGTGATATGGGAGAACAGGTACAAGAAATCTTACGCACTCATATGCAATGAATTCATCGCCCAAATTTATTTTATTCTTTTTAAGAAGGAATTCCCAAGGCTATCGGAGCTAGCCAAGAAAATGATAGCCAAGGTAGTCCATTGGTACTTGGATGAGTGCTCAATCTACATCAGGGTGTTCTAGGCCACCAAAGCACCACATATCCTACCAAATCATGTCCCAGACCATCTCGACATGGGATAAATATGTTATCAAACCATCCTGCAGGGCTATAATGCCACATTGGTCAAAGACAAGAAACGGGTTTTCATACCCTATGGTTTCCATGTGGGGCTCTTTCTGGTAAAGGATATTGCTCAAGCCAAACAAGAAGGGTTGAGCCAACTTGAAATCAGGTTCCCAACAGGTTGATTCCGCAAGCACGACCCTAAATTCCTCGTCCTCCAACATGCTTCACAAGTATCATCCTGCTAGCCGTATGCTCATGATAAGTTTGAGGATGAAGTCTTCACAGAGAATGCCCAGGACTAGGATGAGGTGGTGCAGAGGATGGCCAACCCAAACATGACTAGGTTCAAGGCCATGAGCATGGATGAACAGGTGAAAAAAAAAGAGCAGTTGACTCAAGAGGCCCTCAAAGCCAGGGAAGAAATCAGAGTGGAAGAGACAATAGAGGCCAAGAGAAGGGGATTGTTCTTGACACCAGAGGCACAGACAAGGGGATTTATCTTGATGGAAAAGGAATAGATAGTCATTGATCAGTTACAGAATGACTCATATCTCATAGAGATGATGAGGGTTCATGTCGACAACCCAATCAAAATATGTGGAGGACCAAGTGACCCAGAGCTGATATAGATTGAAGAAACCACTGGGTCAGATAACCCTGAAGCTTCAACACCACAGGTCGGATCACCAGGGGAAGTTTCGACTTAGCCTGAGATAGAAAGGACATCAAGGAGAGAAATTACACCAAATCCCATGTTCAATATAATAACCATCTACGATGATGAGGAGAGACCAGAGGTGTCCCTGGTCACTACGGTGAAAATCACAGAGGAAATCGAACCTGAGAAGGAATCCACCATGAGTCTCGATGCTTCAATTCAGAGCCACCCATAGAAAGAGCATGAGGTGGAAAGTGCCTTGTACATTGATCCACTCGAAATACAAGGAATCCCAATGGACAACTCGATGGATGAACAAGGATCGAGCGAACAAGGGGAATAAATTCCACAATAGGATATCGACATATTGACAGTTGATTACCAAGTACCGATATTGCCCTTGATTCATCAATTTTGACCAGTACTTTACCACCCAATGAGAAACAACCATAGGCCAAGCCATCGGGACACACAGAAGAGATTCAGGAACCTAGTCTTGAACAAATATACACCATCGAGAGCCTGGGAAACACTCTCACTTGGGGAGAGCAATAAATCCTCGAACCTGTGGATGATGTTACCGATATACAAGTCATCGTCTACGACTGAAAGAGGAAATACATCATGAAGAGAACCACTAAGAAAAGGAGGCTTACGTTGGACATTTCCATCCTCATCACCACAAAGGAGAAATTGATCAGCATGGAGCATGCCAAGATGTCTGAGCTTATTGGCGCAGGGATGGAAATCACAAATGCCACCCTGGATAGAGCAAGGAAAGATAAGGAGGATTTGGTTTTTGTGCTAAAGGAGTTATATCGTCTGCTCCATTTGGCGAAATATTATCAGGACTCCACGCAGGCCACGATATTCTTGAGAAGCAAATTCCAAGATGCCTCCAGCAAATTCACGAGTGAGTGGTGCCTTTTCACTACAAGAATAATCGATTTCCAAGAAGACACCCTTATAGCGCTAGCAATGTGAAAATACATGGAAAGATGGTATGAGAAGGCCCACCAAGTGGTGGAAAGAATTGATTACATCAGCATGGTTCAAAAGGGCCAAGACACCAAAGAGCATGGCATTCAAGTGCTAAGGGATAGCAGCATCAACCGTATAAGGAATTCAGCCGAATAATGGGTGAAGATGGCCCAAGAGCCTCAGTGGTAAATCCAAGAGAAATGGGTCAACTATGAAAGGAGCTAGACCAAGATCAATCGGGTGATGAGAGACATCGATCTCACAGAATTCGGACTTTGTCGACTTGCATGACATAGTCAAACTACATGCAGAACAAGATTCATCGTGGACTGCGGAGATAGAAAATGTGGCAAACATGGCACCACGTCAAGTCCAGTAGTTCATGGAGCACCTAATAAAGGCTCGGACAGTGTTACAGTAGTTAAGTGTTAAAGTAGTCAAGTATCGGGCACAGGCAGTGGATATAAAGGAAATCCTTTCAGCCCCGATGGACCAACATAGATTCTCATATGCCAACACATGCGAGGAACTCTTCGTCAAATGGTCAAGTATGAGAATAGTCATCCACTCAAGTGAACCCATTTTATGACTCTTAGAACACTGAGAGATTAAAGTGCCATGTGGTGACATTTTGTTTTACTTAGCTTTCACATTTGATAGTTATTTTTAGTTAATAATTTGTTATAAATAAGAGGATCAACCTGTTATAAGAGGTCGATGGTTTTTTCAAAGACCCTCATTTTGGAATTGTAACGAACTATTTCAGAGCTACCTTAATTGAGAAGTCTTGTTTAGGACCAGAGACAAGTTTATGCTTTACATCAAAGGCGTGTGTGATTGGACAATAAGGAGGAACTACTTCTGACTTTATCTCATGAATGCATGTTGTAATAAGTAATATGTTTTGAATCTATTGATAAGTTAGTTGATTCAATATTTTTGTAGCTCTTATCTCTAATGATGGAAAACAAATCATGTGATTAATGTGTGATTAATGATTAGAGCTAAGGAAACTAATTTCCTTGCCATCATTTTATTGCATGTTTTCTTTCGACAATTTTATCTCAATCAATAATTCAAACACCAGCAAGTGATGTATTAGTACTAGGCTTTTCGTAGGTGTGAAAATCTGTGTCTGCATCCTTGAGCGCGAGGGTTATCCTGAGCTCATCCTTCCTCAATAGTTAATTTTCCCCCTTTTCTTTTACCCAGTTGGTTTATACCAATACCTATCTTTTATCAGACCCACCTATAAGAGAAAATACGAAAAAGAGAATGTTCAAACTGAAGGAGTTTTCACAAGAAGATATCATGTAAATCACTACGTAAATCCCATCGATTATTTGGTCGGATCGCAATATCTGGAGAACCATTCCACTATAAAATGTTGTAGAGTCTAATTGGGCCTCGGTGGTGGGTTTGGTTCCTACTGTTGAGTTAAATGGATTTAGGACCCCTTAACAGAATTGGCACTAGAAGGAGGGCATGAAGAATGAATGGCTAACAATATTTCTAATCTAATATTTCACAGAACCTGTAGATTCAAAACATCCCACATGCATGGCTATTCATTCTCAAGACATCCCACACACACTGAGTACTCCTAAAATGAGCAACTCACCCCAGCAAGAGGAAGAACATTTAATCCTTAAAATACCTTAAGCTCTTCCCTACAAGGAGTTGAACCAATTATGAATAATCACAAGATCTTACGCTTGAAAAATTGTGGCACTACCCTTAGCTTTGTTACTTCCTCATATAAAACAAGTAAGAAGACCCGTGGTTGACACCCCTGACCAAGTTTTTGTTCACACAGTAGAAGACCTAATAGATTTCTCCCTCACTGAAATCGAACATCCCCTTAATCTAATACCCGAAACACCAGTCGGTAACTACTTCGAGCCCAACGATTTTGAATCTAAAGAAGAGGGGTTTAACTTGGAACACTCAGTTTCAGAGTCAGGCGACATGGAAGAAAACAATGATCATAATAAAAATGGGGAAACGCACCTTAGAATAATCAACTTTAATTGGCCAGAGATGCTCTGGAAATCCCCGGATGAGTACATAACCTTCCTTGACATCTAGAAAAGTTACTCCCTAAATTTGAACCTGAAACCTTAGGATTTCCTGAAGACCATATCAAAAAATTCATACTCGCTATTAGATTGATGAATGTCCAACATGAAGATGCAGTATGCAGGATTTTCCCCTATACTTTTGAGAATTCAGCCTCCACGTGGTATTTAAACTTTCTTGTAGGGTCCATAACTAGTTTGACAAAGTTTCAAAAAGATTTTTTAGATAAATTTGTAGAAGAAACCACTGCAGGAGATTTGATGGTTGAGTTGTTCGCCACCACCATGAGTTCAAAGGAGAAGGTTAAAGACTTCAATCAATGATTCACCACTATCCTAAACAAATTACAACCTGAATCTAAACCCACCCAAGAGTTGCAAATTGAAGTATATGCTAATGATCTCCCTACTTCTATTTCCATGTTTGTGAACAGGGCTACCAAAACAACCTTAGCTAAGAATTTTGAGGAATCCAAAACTATATAATTCCAAAGGAAGGGATGTAAGTAAGGCTAGGTCTCATTAGTTAAGAAGGAAGTTCAACCTCTGCTCAGGAGAGGACTCTTGTTGACCAGAGCCCCAGGGAAACAAACAGAACAAGGTTCCGAAAAGGGAAGTGGATACATAGAATACCTACAACAAATGATAAAGAATTTGTCAAAGGAAATCATAGACATGAAAAGAAGTGTAGGGTAAGGAAACTAAGGCCAAATTCCCTACAAACCGTTTTTTAAAATAAATCCATCGTTCAAAGCAATTGAACCTCCCCCAGCAAACTTAAACATTGATCTTGGAAATGTAGCATCCAAATATTTTTGTACCTATCACCAAGAGAAACATTCTGAAAGAGACTATCCACAATGGGTGCATGCCATGAATTTGATGGCCAACCGATTTCTAGACGAGGTTTCCCTTCCCAAACAATGAAGTGGCTCATCTATGAATATTTTTGATTGGGAAGAAGTTGATCCATCGGAATAAACAACCATGTTGATATGGGACCCTGACCTACCAATGCCTTACGGTGATCTATTTTAGGTTCAAGAACCACCTGCAGAGGTCTTGGCTATGCAAACACGAAGTAGGGGTCACCCGGTCTCAAATGGCCTTATAGTGGCCCAGGCTTTGAGAGGAAAACAAACATCCAATCACTCAAAATAATATTTTGTCTCCCAAAGAAATCTTATAAACATCCATACCCGAGAATCGCCCAAGCTAGACTACAACATAGTAGAAGATTTGAAAAAATTGAAAGCTAATATATCGGTCATGGACATGTGTAGAATCCCCCAGCAAAAGGACTTTCTGTTACAATATTTGAAGTCAGTATAAACTCCTATAACAAGCACTGAACAAGAATAAAATCCATCCCTCACAGATCTGAGAAGTAATCCAACTTTGAGCGCTTTCTCTGAAGATAAAAAGGGAAAGCATTTTGTCCCACTATTCCTCTTAACATTTGAAGTTTTCAACAGAAACCTCCATAATTGTTTGGTTGACTCAGGGGCATCCTCTAATCTTATGCGACTATCTATCTGCAATAAATTAAATGTAGTCCCTCTAAAAATTGATAAACATGTGATAAAATTGGATAGAACCAAGGTGAAGGTTATGGGAGAACTCAAGGATGTCATGATTAGAATGGAGACACACATGAAACTTGTTCAAGTGATTGACATCATTGTAGTAGATATCCCAGAAGCTTATGGATTGCTACTTAGTCGATATTGGTCCGAGAAATTGAACAGATACTTTAATACAGACTGGGCTCACCTTTGCTTGACATTAAAGGAACACATGAATATGATCAGGATCGATAGGGAAAGGTATCTAAAACATACTATCATTGACCTACAAGACCTCAACGAACCCTCTTCAACAGATTTCCCCATACTAGGAAATTATTCCTGCGACTCCAATTTCAAGAATTTCTCACCCCTCTCATTTGATGTCCCTCTTACTCAAAACTCTGAAATGACTTTTCAAGAAAATTTGTCAATGGCGACAAAAGAAATCCTCTTCTTTCAAGAACCTCTATTAAAAACCACAGAGAAAATAGGAGGAAAGGAGGAAAGTGGTAGGCAAAAAGATATTGAAGGTTTTCACTCTCAAGTTTGGACCTTTTACTTTGATGGGTCTAAGTCGCAAGAAGGATCAGGAGTGGGGTGCATCCTCATTGATCCCAAAGGTAAATGAAATTCCTGTCATGCAGGCTAGAATTTGAATGCACAAACAACATTGTCAAGTATGAAGCTCTAGTACAAGGGCTAAAGAAAGCCATAGACTTAAACGTTAAATAAATAAAGGTTTTCAGAGACTCTGAAATCATCGTTAGATAACTAAGGGACATTATACACTGCAACTCTCCCCACATGAGGAATTATCAACAGGAAGTGCAAAGACTAATAGAACATTTTGAAGCCTTCAATATTACAGCGATCCCCAAAAAAAAGAACACTCTTTTTTATTCCCTAGCCATTGTTTCCTCAAGGCTATCCCCTTTAGAAGACTATGAAGCCTCCTGGTTCATTGTGGAAATACTCTACAAATCGCCAGTGCCCAACAATATTTCTAATTGGAAGGTATTTGAAGGAGATGAATAGATCATAAAAAATTTAACCAATCACGAAAATTTTAAATATTTGGCTATTGAAGATGAAATAGTTCAAGAGCAAATAGTGGAAACCGATCCCCATGTACAAAGAGCTTAAACAAATCAATCAACTAAAAAATCAAGGTTTCACACGATACCAAAAGGGGTATCCAATTTAGAGAACCTCTTTGACTTAAGGGGAAGATTTAAAGGGTCAATGAACACAAAGACAGAGAGTTTTTGTCCCATGTATGAGATTATTAATCTAGGAACCCTAGAGAACCCTAAAAATATAAACCTTGGCAAGACAGTATCTAAAGAAGAAAGGAAGTACTATCTCAAACTTTTTAGATAATATCAAAATGTTTTTGAATGGTCTTACCGAGATCTGAAGATTTATGATACTCATATCATTCAAAAAACAATATCATTAAAACCCGGAGTAAAACCCTTCCAACAGAAGTTATGGAAGTACCACCCATCCCTGGATCCTCTCATGTGTCAGGAGTTGAAGAAATTATTGGATGTTAAAATTATCTTCCAGGTTAGACACTCTACTTGGGTAGAAAATTTGGTTCATATGAGGAAAAATTCTGGGGAAATTCGTCTATGTGTGGATTTCAGAAACCTCAACAAAGCATCAAAAAAGGAAAACTACCCAGTCCCACCAATGGAGCAACTCTTGCAGACCATGTTTGGTTCTGATATTTTCTCCCTACTGGACGATTTTTCAGGTTATAACCAAGTTTTAGTTTTAGAGGAAGACCGATTGAAAACTACCTTCTGAACCAAGTGGGGAACCTTTTCTTATAAATGCATGCCCTTTGGGTCAATCAATGCAGGGGCAACCTTCCAAAGGGCCATGAATGTGGCTTTTCGAGGACTAATCAACAAATTTGTAGTAGTTTATTTGGATGACATGATTGTGTATTCAAAGAATAGAGAAGATCACATCCAACACCTAACACAAATTTTCGAGAGGTGTAGGAAATACGGCATATATTTAAACCCTAAGAAAACTATTTTTGGTGTCGAGGAAGGTAAACTATTAGGTCATATTATATCTCAAGCAGGGATTCACATAGACCCAAAATGAATTAGGGTTATATCTCAGCTTCCATTACCCCACAACAAAAATTCTATGCAATCCTTCTTTGGGAAAATCAATTTTGTGAGAAAATTCACCCATGATTTCGCTGAAACTATCAAACCCTTACAAAATATGATCCACAAAGAGGTTGAATATAAGTGGGATGATGAATGAAAAAAATGCTTTCAGCAATATTCAGACTGCAATATCTCAAGCTCCAATGTTGTGAAGTCCCGACTTTAGCAAAGATTTCTTCCTCTACACTTTTTCCTTGGACCAATCGTTAGTTGCATTATTGACACAAAAGGATGTTGAAAACAATGAGGCCCCGCTATTATTTATGAGCACTAATCTCCAAGGGGTCGAACTAAATTATTATTCTATAGACAAGCAGGCTTATGCAGTGTACAAGGTAGTGAAACACTTCATATATTACATCCTAAAGAACCATACCAAATTCATTGTGCCTCATCCCGCAGTATGATGCCTATTCACCCAGCAGGAGATGGGGGAAAGAAGAGGGAATTGGATGGAAATGGTCCAAGAATTTGATCTCGATATAAAACCTGCCAAACTGGTTAAGGGACAAGGATTATGTAAACTGGTAATTGAAGCTCGGGACCAAGTAAATGAAGATCTCGGATGGGAGAATGAATTGGCATTATGGTGTGGTGAAGCTTCATACGTCTCCCCAGGGAAAGAGTTGTGGTATGGGAAATTATCTTATCACCTGAACCATGGGACTTTCCCAGAAAACCTGAACCCTAAGGAAAGAAGATCTCTCAGTCTAAAATCAGCACAATACTGTCTCATAAATTCGGTGCTCTTCCGCGTTAATTATGATGGGGTACTTTTAAGATGTCTCGAGCATGAAAACACAAACAAGGTTCTAAAAGAGATCCATGATGGTCCTGAAGGTGGACACTTCACAGGGAACACCATCTCTCACAAAATACTGAGAGCTGGCTATTATTGGCCTACTATGTTCATGGATGCTCACACATATGCTAGAAATTGTAAAACTTGTCAAATAAGCGATGGGAGGGAAAAGAGAGCAGTTGTCTCACTCCAACCTATGTTCATCTCCAGGCCATTAGAGAAATGGGGGTTAGATATCATAGGATAAATTACACCGATTTATTCAAGACAACATAGATACATACTGACTGCCACATACTATTTCACGAAATGGGCAGAGGTTGTCCCTCTGACTCATGTAAATGAAAAGGTGGTGGTCCAATTCATAGAACAACAATTGATAACAAGGTTCGGTATACCGTCTATCCTTTTTTTTTATCATGTCACTTACTTTGTTCCACCCTATTAACATAGTTTTCTTTAGACAAAGAAATCATAATCAGATACTCCGCAAATTACTATCCACCTGGGAACGAAGTGGCAGAATCAACCAATAAGAACCTAGTGAGGATATTAAAGAAAACAATTGCATATAACCAGAGGAATTGGCACATTTCACTTCATAATGCCTTATGGGATGATAGAGTAACACCCAAGGAAGCTATAGGGAATTCCACATACTTTCTGGTATAGGGACAAGAAGCCATTCTCCCAAACGGGATATATCTTCCATCTCTTCAGCTTGCTCAGGATTCTAGAGGACAACCCTCATTAGTTATAAAACAAAGAATTGATACCCTCCTCATGCTAGAAGAAGAAATGGAGAAATCAAAATCAAATTTCATTGCTCATCAGCAGATAGTTAAAAGGTGGTTTGACAAGCATAAGGCCAAAGAGAAGAATTTTGAAGTAGGAGACTTAGTCCTGAAATGAGACAGAGAGAATGAGCCTAAGGGAAAGCATTTGAAGTTTCAGAATCTATGGCTCAGACCTTTTCAGGTAGCTGAGAATATTGGGGCAGGAACGTATTGGTTGCAAAATATAAGGGGGAAACCTGATGCCCTCTCGCTGAATGTCCAAGCCCTAAAACAATATTTTTGTTAAAAAAAAAAATGTGTGTGTTTTAATGATATTTTGTTTTTAGGTAGGCTGATTTTGGATTTATTCATTTTTTTTTCTTGTTATAGTATTGGTTACACTTTGAAGTTTGTATTTATAAAATAATTGATTGAACTTAGTTCATGTGGTATAACGAACTTTGTTCCTAACTCATGCTTACATACAACACAAGAAGCGTTGGGAGAATTGCAGTTGTTTTGAAGGAGTTATGTATCTAACTTGTGAAAATAAACAACCTTGGAAAAGTGATGAAGTGTCTGCTTGGTAGTCTGGTAAAACCTAAAGGGAAATATGGTAAGCTGAAAAGGACCACATGTACCTCAAGACAGAGATAGCAAAAATTCACCTTAACCATCTCATTTTGTAAATAACAGACGTCCTCCTCTCCCACCCGCTCAGGGTATTATGACCAAATAAAACCAATTATATCAAATGAGTGCAAAGTAGGAGAGGGTATGCATATAACTTTTTTGGGGCTATGGATGTTTGTTGGCAGTAGAGCAAGGTCTGTGACGTCGAGGTGACTCTGTCGGGGCTATGGACACTTTCCGGCAGTGAAGAAACACTGCAGCAAGTGAACGATGATAACTAAAAGGCATAGTGATAGTGAATGCTTTACTTGACTCTTGTGAAAAGAGGGCATGGGTCATGGCTAAAGAAAATGAAGGAGGAATAAAGGTTGAAACCCCACGGGAAGGCCCAGATTCACCAAGCAGGGAATTTCAAACGCAAGGATAGAAGAGGCTCTGATAAAAACCAGTTAAGTTCTTAACCATCTTTTGCATCATTTGAGCCTGAGGTAGGAACAAAAATTCTGCTTTCGCCCAGTAAGTCACCATTTTTTGAGCACTCAACACACCCTAAAAATACTTATCAAATTTGTCACTTTTTGGGTACCACTTGTTTTTTGCACTGTCTGACTTGATTTAATTTTGGGAAATTTTTTATCTTTGTTTGTTTTCATGACTCTCATCACCAATTTAGGTTCATTTGAACTTATGAAACCTCATGACTAAAATACCTTAACACATGAATTAAGAATCGACATCCAAACACTACACCTAACGCCCTCAGGTTCAACGTTGGAAAGAATTCAAGTAAGTAAAGGAACCACACGGAAAACAACAGTCGTCGAGCGTCGATCCTCATCAACATCAACGGAAGGCATTTTTGGTTTACGTAAATTTTTCGCATAAAGGTTCGAGAGATATCTGTTATCACTGAAATTTCGTCTGCACATGGCGACAAGAACTCCACATCATCTGCACATAGTGACAAGAACTCTACATCATCAAAACAGCAATGAAGTCATTCATGGCACTATTCACAGCATTCCAGAAGGGTCAA
>SNQJ01S0013859.1:101222-183049 GCA_010110895.2 Picea sitchensis
CAAGAAGTCTCAAAATTCCATGCATAACCAGAAGAACAGTGCTTCATTAAAACTTTACAACCGGGAGCTCCGCTCAACCATCGATAGATACAAAAATGGCGAAAACACCTACATATACTCAAAACAACAACAACAACAAAATCGAGACGTTGCATTAAACACATTGTGTATGCATGGCTTCTGACAATCTACAGCTGCAGTCTCTGAATGATCGTGCACCTATGGCAGACGCAATCGAACTTCTGACATCTCCGTGGGTGAATCGACGTGCCTTTAATTCATCGTCGGAATTTCCCATTATGGCGGAGGCGATGTCTAACCACCACCAACTACCTTAATAACTAATTTATTGGGATTGAGGATGGCTCGGCCAACTCGGCACCTTTGGGATGTGGAAGACCCTTCGAGTTGCCCCCTGGATTAGCTGAACGGCCTGATGCATAGGCGTGGATGCCAGTGTGAAGGATGGGGCGCATAATGGCGGTGATGGTGAAAAAATATGAGGGTGAGATATGAAGTGACAAGGCGTGAGAGAATTTACAGGGGGCAGCATATGGCGGAAGGAAATAAGTGGAGGGGGCAGGAGACGAGATATAATCGGGCACATTTTAGTGGGAGGTTGACGTGGATGGGAGCAGGACACATGGCAGGTGGTGATTGGATGATGATATGGGGAAGGGACCACACAGACCAGAAGAGAGGAGACGGACATATGTCGGAGGATGAGTAAAGGGATAAAAGGAGCGAGCCTCATTGCACGGTCAGGTGGAGAACAGATGGCAAGATGACACGATAAGGAAGGGGACCCCACGTTGATTAAACACGGAAAGACAAAGGATGTCTAGATTGCCTGTGCGTCGTTGATAGGGGCGCTCAAGTCGCAGCCGCTGGAGAGATGCGTCTTCGATTCCGTACCCCCCCCTCCGCTTAAAGGTAGAAAGGCAGGGGGGGTCTGGAATCACCTTGCGCGTCATTGATCCAGGCGCTTCGATCACAGCCGTTGAAGAAGTGTGCCCTCGATTCCGGACCCCCCCCCTCCGCTTAAAGGTAGAAAGGTGGGGGGGCTCTGGAATCCTTTGTGCGCCGTTGATCCGGGCGCGCGAATTTATGTCGTCCAAACTTGCTTGTCGCTTACCACAGGCGCATTTTGATTCCGGTACTTAGGGTAAGTGTGTTTTTAACCCACTCCTTTGCATTCTAACCCACCTTACAAGAAATGTCACTAACACCTGGTCATTGGGTTAGGTTTTTGGATGTCGTTGGCTCCTATATGTATATTGTATTGTAAACAATGTATCAATATGAATGAATATAGAATATGTTGGTTTTCCTGGTTTGGGTTTCCAGGGGAAAAATCTTTGTGTAATGTTTGTATTTTCCATTGTATATTTTCTATCTTTTTACTGAAAATTTGTTTGCAGTAAATATTGTACAAGGTTATAATATAAAAAATGTGGATGGTTAGTTAAAGTCAATATACTCGAGATTTAAGCTCAAGGGAATCTCACTCCAGGAGAAAAGGGAAGTGGAAACAATGAATAACCTAGAGTCTCAAACCCCGAAATGAATCTGGACCATTGATCCAAGACCAATCACAGTCGTTGGATGAAATATGAGTGGAAGGAAAGCATAAGCACCTCCATTGCTAACCACTTCGATTTTGACCACTCCGGCGAAAAGAAGTCCCAAACATGTAAAAAATACCCAAACGAAGAAGCCCCAGAGTCACAAAGTAATACATGTGGCAACACAATGATATACCATGTCATCATAGTCCACGTTAGCAAGATCATGTCAGCAAGGACACATGGTGCAATTAGATAGTGACAAGTGTCAAGGTCTAGTTGTAACTTTAGGTATGAAAGTTATGAATCAAAGTGACACATGGAAACCACTCATCTAGTGCCACGTCAAGCATGAAATAAACAGCCACGTCACTCCGGGAGTATGTCACTCTGGGAGATTTGAATCCAAAGTAAACATGGTTCTTCAAAGAGTCAGATATTTGAAATCATTCTAGTCATAAATCGGAGCAAGGTATAGGGACCGTTGATCTCCGAGTTTAACAATATTCATCTCTTCGGCTAAGTTAAAGGTAAGGGTTAAAGGTTGTGAATACCGTGAAGTTTCGAACTTTCGAAGTAAAGGAGATTCATATATCTAGATAACAACCGGTATCGTTAGATATTCAATTCCAACTCCTTTGGAGGGTTGGTAATTTGGCACTCCAGAGGAGATGCATTGATGGCTACAAAAAGGTGATACTACCGGAGTTCTGAACTCTGGAGGGGATATCCACCGTAGAAACTCAGGTGAGGAGAAGCTTTTCCCTCCGTTAGATTAAGCAGTTAAAATCAAACAAAGGAAGGTGGTAGGGAAGGGTAACCTACAACTACTAGTTAACTCAGCTTACGACCGACTTCGGTCGGTTAACACTTTGGGAGAAAATAAGTTGAGTTATGAAAACCTCATTCTAGTCATATATCAGAGTAAGGTATAGGGATCGTTAATTTCTGAGTTTAACAAGATTCAACATTCTAGCTAAGTTAAAGGTAAGGGTTAAAGGTTGAGAAGACCCCGAAGTTCTGAACTTTTGGAGTAAAGGATATTAGTAGATCTGGAGAACAACCAGGACCATTAGATATTCAAGTCCAAGTCCTTTGGAGGGTTAGAAATTTGGCACTCCGCAGGAAATACATTGATGGATACAAAAAGGTGATACTACCAGAGTTTCGAACTCCAGAAGGGATCTCCACCATAGAAACTTGGGTGAGGAGAAGCTTTGCTCGTCATTAGATTAAGAAGTTAAAAGTCAACGAAGGAAGGTGTTAGGGAAGGGTAACCTACAATTGTTGGTTAATTTGGCTTATGATCGACTTCTGTCGGTTAACACTTTGGGAGAAAAGGAGTTGAGATATGAAAACCTCCAGAGCGACGAAGTTCTGGAGCCCCAAATAGCGCCCTTTTGACCTGGCACTAGGTTTTGGCTCCTAGTCACATTCTTAACATTGTTTTAGGAAAAAGGTTTTATGCCCTATGGGTAAGAGTCAACTCCCAAGACTTTAACATGCCTTCCTCATTTCAAAAATATTGTATTTAACTTCAATATAGCATAGGCGTTCATGTTGCAAGTAACTCGGGTTCAACAATGAATCAATGGGAAAACACGACACGGTTAACTTGTAGGATTTCAGATTAAAATTACTCATGGACTCATGATATAGTTGAAAATACACCTCAAATGAATAGCGAGAAATACATTGATAATGTCATAACATAAACCCTTTAAAAATATGATCAACATATTCAGGTAAGGATGAAATTACAGATTTAAACATAAGCTATATGAAATATAAATATTTCACTTAAACAGGGAGGATCCGACCGATATACATAGTTCTAAAAACGTTTGAAATTTACAGTGAAGATTTAAAATATAACATTATGGCTATTATTCAATTGTTAGCAAATGTAATACTTGACATTTAGACCTTCAAATGATTCTACAGTGACTCTATTCATCTATTGTACTGATACTCTTGTAATATAAACAAATTCAGCTTATAAATACCAAAAATCGGTGGAACCTGTGTGTTGAATATGTCTTTCAATACCTTGCGCTCTTTCCTTTCCTTTGCTTTCTAATCACAGAGACTTCATCGGTACCTCCCATCTTCTAGGTGTACTCTTCTTCCCCCTTATCACCCCGAGCCGCAAAGGGGCCAAGCACACAAAAGCCAAAACACAATAGCTTCTTGGCTTGCCTCACAAGGAAGAGCTTCCACTCTTTTCACAAGACTGGATTCCCAACTCTCACAAGTAAAAATACAGTCAATCTAAAATTCAGCAGCATAATAGTGCCTTCCCCAGGGTTCGATCCCTTCTCTTCTACGTCCCCTTTTTTATAGAAATATCCCTCACGAACATCTGTCCCTCATGCATAATTCGTTATTTTTTTAGAAATTTAGTTCAAGTATTATTCATCCACTACAGGTGTCACATTCTCCCCGGGTTGCACAAGTAATTTCTCTTTTATTTTTCTTTAAAATCCACATTTCCTCACATTTCCCCATGTGTTCCTAAATTTTCTCCTAGTTATATCTTAGTTTCCCCAATCCCCTTAATTATTGGGTGTCTCCTAACTAGGTTTTAGTTAGGGTTGGATTAGGAGTCTTCTTAGTTAGGCTAGGGTTGGTTGACTCAAATTCTATTATATGCACAACCCATTCTCTCAAGTTGTAATTATTTTTAAACAAGGATTTATTTTTAATAATTTCATGCACCTTTGTGTATTTTATCAATTTCTTAGGTTCTTACTTAATATTTCCTAACCATTGATTTCCTTCATATATTTACTCATGTCACAATTCAATTAGCCCCTTTATTAAAATTTATGGTTGGATTTAATAATTAATGATTTGTTGTTTAATTAATTATTTTAATCCTTCAAGATCAAATCATTCCAATGTTTTCTAGGCCACCTGTGTTTATTGACTTAGGATTCAATTGTGCAACATGCCCTTAAAGATGCAACTCGTTCTCCAAGTGTCCACTTGCATTGACTTGTTTTTGGAAGTTTTCCAACCCCTTGGAGTCAAAACTCCATTCAGTTGACCTTGTGAGAGATTAAGGGCTTCTAAGGAATAAGGACCCTGCCTTATTGTGGGCCCTTTAGAAATCCACATGAGCGACTATCTCATTTTTCCCTCACGGCATCGGGGAACACCCAACTAGGTAATCGTTAACCTACATTTCTAGCCACGGTAGGATTAGGCTATGACAAGGATGTTTCCACGCCTCTCCCTCAATATCTGGTTTTATGTGCAAGGCCCCTTTACTCCTTATGTGAGTCATATTAGCAAGCACCGTCAAGCCTGCATCCACTGACAAAAAAAGTGTCAAATTCCATAGATATAAATCATACTAAAATCCATCATACATCATAGGTGCATAATAATGAAATACTCAAACAATACAATCCACTCCCTAACTCAATATGGAGTCCAAGGAACCTCTTGGATTCCACCGGCATCCATAACCCGTCAAGTGTCCTACACACTTGAGATGACTTGTCAAATCACATGCCAACGCATATATATACATCAACACGATCAAGCAGCTATAATGCCTCAACATCATCATATATAACCCAAAATCTGAATGAAATCACAGTGTTCCATACTTGGATCATTTGCAAGTAAGTGTCCTCAAAGAATAAGTCAATAATAGTATGCTTAGTAGAGAGGGATGTTACAACTTTATTTTCGTAATAAATTTCAAAGTTTTGATGGTAAGCGCGCGTTATTTTGTATGCATGTGAAGTTTAATAATTGTTCATTGAATTTTGTAGGATCAAGATTCAAGATCGATTTCAAATGCTCAAGATATTCCCGTGGTCCCAAAATTCCGCAAGCTCTTATTAGGAGAAAGATATCGCAAGTAGATGTTTTATGAAAATGGACAGCTTCTTTACCCTACCAATCCTAACATGCCATCTTTCAACAACCAACATGGGTCAATGGTATTACACCATGAATTTGATCTCTTTTATGTAGACAACCTTGTAGGGCATAAGAAAAAGATGTTTTAGTAATTGTATTTTTGTATTTTCAATGGAACTAATGTAAATGTATTACTTAATTCAACATTTGTTTTATAAAGGGGTTGGTTTCATGTTTATTATTGGGAAGAAAATGTCCAGTCAAGTCACGAGTTTATTGATAAATGAAAAGATCTTGGAGAGGAATCATACCGAGAATGGTTGAAACAACCACCTATTCAATTCCAACTACGTCTTGAGTCACCAATTCAAAACCTCGACCATAACACTAGTTCTTAACATGTTGAGGATGAAGGAAATGATATAGATATTGGTATGGATGATTTCTTGTGGGATACCCACGCCATGAAGGGAATGTTTTTAGATGCATTCCAGAAAAATGAAGGGGATGACGTTGATTTCATAGATACCTTCTACGAAAACCTGAAATACGCTTCCACCACCCCTCTATTTGGTCCAGTATAGGAGTTTGTCAGGTCTACTCAGCTAGGGACAACAATGTTACTATACAACTTGAAAGCAATGTATGGTATGTCAGAGGCGTGTTTCATGGCCCTTTTGAGGTAACTAAATTTTATGTTCCCTAAATGTTTAAGGAATATTGTCACGTAATGAAGGAACAAAAGGGTTGATTTTATTCATGCTTAATGACAGTGTAAATTTATATTTCCCACTAATTTCAGGCTATTTAAAAATAAGGTACTTCCCAAGGATAATCACTTGCTTTATAGTTGTGCAAGGGCAAAGAAAATGATGAAAATGTTGAGTGTTGAGTACATATCATACCATGCTTACTCAAATGATTGTATTCTATACAAAAATGGATATGCATACAAAGACATATGTCTCGAATGTGGGCATGACAATTACCATAAATTAGAAAACAAGGGTAAGGCACATGGTCCTCCTCATAAGATATTGAGGCACGTGCCTATAATTCCAAGGATTCAAAGACTCTTTCATTGTAAACAATTAGCCATGTTGCAAGGGTGGCATGCCTCGCATAGAAGTGAGCTAGGAGTTATGTGAATCCCAACGGATTCAATAGCCATGACGCATATACAGGATACATGGCCCAATAAATTCAAGGATGAAGAGCAGAGCCTCTGATTGAGCATATCTATGGATGGAGTTAACTTGTATTCCCTCCAAAACACCAACTATTATGTTTTTCCAGTGGTACTGATTAATAACAATATCCCTCCATGGTTGTTTGTGAAGAATGAAAATCTTATGTTGGCTCTTATAGTCTTGGGTAGAAGACAAGTGAAGAGAATGGATGTCTACCTCCAACCATTAATTGATGAATTTAATAAATTATGGGTGTTGATTATTTAGGTTGGTTGTCATTGATGTCAACCCTTGAAGAAAGTCCGGTAACGAATTTTGGTAGCACAAAGGTTTGGGTAATGGACCCAAGTTTGTTTGATGTATAATGGTATGAGTTTTAATATATTTGAAGGTCAGACTATTCTAGATGGATAGTACATGTCATGCCATTTCCAGTGGTATGTGGAACATTACATAACTCCTCACAGTTAGATAATTATGGCCATGTGAAGTTGGAGAATCCTCATGAGTCATCTAGAAGCCCCAAAAGGTCAAAGTAGTCAAAGTGGTTGCAAAGAAGAAATTATTTAAATAATAAAGTGAAGTGATGAGTGTACTATAAGTCAAAGTGGATACAAAATAAATTATTTAAATAATAAATTTAATGGATAAATTACTAAGTGGACAAGTGGTTAGAGGTGGGTTAGCCCTAAAATAAGGAAAGTGGTTTAAAATGGTTATAAGGTAACCCCTTGAGGAAGCTACATAAAAGTATAAATAAGAGGAAAGGGTCTCTCATTTTAATTATATTTAATAATGTTGAATATTTACAAGTGACTAAGGTAACTAAAGGATATCTAAGGCGAATTTCAGAGGAAAGGTGAAGTAAAGAAGGTCGAAATTCAAGGGAGGATAAATGATTTTGATGATGTTTTCTAAGGTATGTTATTTACAAGTCATCTCACCATTTTCACATTAACCTTTTTTCTAGAATGATTCAAATTGTGTAATATGGATTCCATTGAGGAAACATATCTAAGTAGTTGTGATAAAAAATTCATCTTGTGGGTCGTTGTATTTTTGGAATTACACTCTATGGAAAATAGGTTTTGTGGCTAGTCCTAAAACTAGTCTAAAATAGGTGTTTCGAGTAAAAACGTCATAACTTCTTCATAACAGATACAAATTTAGTAAGACAAAATGTATTGGTTATATTACACTCTGTATTATTCTGTGTACCATTTTCATATCCATACAACAAATATTTTGTGTGGGGCATGCTCTACAAGTTCTCTCTCTAGAATAAGCCAGAATTCAACAAGGTATGCCATTTTTGCTATAACTCCTTTTCTAAAAGGTTCCAAGCAATGAAACCTAGAGGAATTGCATAAAATACATTGAATAACAATGTGTACTATTTTTCATATCTTTATTCATTACAGGTACATAGCTATGATTATTTCAAGTTAAGGTTGTTGACTAATCCAAAATTAATCATGTGAGACTAAAGTATAGTTTAATGAAAATGCTAGTCTCTTGTTGTTAAAGTTAAGGGAGGTTTGTAGGTATGTGATCATATACACTAGATATATTATAGAGTTACAAATCAGATTTGGATGATGAAATTGATGAGGGATTTTGGTTGAGGCACATGTTGGGTACATGGTTGAGACAAGTAGTTGATGATTTGGCACATACATGAGGTGTATAGTTGATGTTTGTTATAACCCTAAATTTCACCAGACATGCATACCTGGCACCAAGCCATCTTACTTGATATCTTTGTCAAGCCATCACTGAACAACTCTTCTAAAAAAACATTTTTTTGAAGGTGTACGCACCTTGCACCACTATTGCATGCGTACACACGCTTGTTGCACCATTGCAGCCTGCGTATACTCACAAAAAGTGAGAAAAAAATAAAATTGCAAAGGGATACGGGTTTTCAGGCCGTTACCTAACCATTTGACCGCCCATAGCCCGTCACCCCAACCGTTAATATCTTTTTGGCCTATAAAAGAAGGTGTTCGGGTCCCATTCCAAAAAAAAAGAACGAGACCATAGAAACTCTGCCCATTTCAGTATTTCGCCTTTGCCCAAATATTTTGCAACCACATTGTGAGTTTGAGCCAGAATTCCTTATTCCTCCATTGCAAACCCTTGCCATTTCCCTAGAGAGAATTGAAGAGGAGAAGAATACGTGGAAGCAGTTGGTGCATGGTGAAGAGGAGCCCAGGACCAAGTTCAAGCAGCAGTCTTCGGTCTCATATTGTAAACGACTTTTGTGAGATTAATATAAAGAAATAATTTTTTCGTCCCGCCAAATGATGTCTTAAATATTTACGATTTGTTTACATTCTTTGTTATGATGTCTAATCCACTAATCCATATATAGAATGCATGCTTGTAGTTTCTTGTTTTTATTTTGGTGAATGCAAGTTGGCCTTGGGAGGAGATTTGTAGTCGAGAAACAACTGAGCGCAAAGGGATCGACACCAGATGCAGAGTTTAAGGTATGCCTACCGGATACCTATACTTTGTCTTTTATGTATAATTATGGGGTAATGTCAGGATAGTTTTTAAAAGTAGGAGACTTTAGACGGTTTTCTCTACCTGCACTTTAGAACCTTGGTGTAGTTCATAGAGGGTTTTTCCCGCTATAGAAAAATTGGCGACCGTATTGGGGAGACCTCTAGGGTTTTTTGGGGATATTCTTTTGGGTGTTTTGAATCAATTTATTTACTGTTTTTTGAGTTTATGTAAGCTTCTGTGTCTTTAAGGGATTATGGTCTTCTATACCAGTACTCCCTACCTTTTCTTGACTGTTGGTTTTCATTTTTTTTTAGAATTTACAGAGGTGTACGCGGCCTGTAGTGGGCCTGCACACGTACATACGCGCCCTGCCTTTGGGCATCCCACGTACATACGCAGGCTGTTGAAGTGTCAGTAGCGTGCCTGTGTTGAGAAAAAAAAAATTAAAAGAAGAGGCAGTCATCCTCTTCCCTATCAGAAGTCACACTTCTCAAGGGTTTTCTTGATCTAGCCCTAGTCTCTGTCATAGCATTATGTAGCCTAGGTCTAACCTCAGCATGGCTTTCTTTTTATCAAAGATTTCTTGTGTTTTCTTTATTAGGGTTTTTAGACAAGTTTGTGAGTCTGTTTTGATCTGCCTACTTGGTATTGTCAGTGACTCCCTGCGATCTGCAATGGGCCAGAAGTCATTTCTTGGTCCTGACTTGTCATCATATTTCCCTTTTTTGCTTTAGAAGAAGAGAAAATAATTCATTTTCAAATTTCTTGTTTTGAAGCATAAAACAATAAAAAATAAAAAATAAAATCATTTCTTTGTTTGGTAAAAGTAGTTCAAGTTAGTTTCTTTATTTACCAAGGAAAAAGAAAGTTTTATAAAGTTCTTTATTTGAATTCTTAGGAAATTAAGTAACTCATAGTCGAGCGAAATCTTGTTTTAAGTTTTTCTTTTTAAAGATCTAAGAAAAGTGGTTACGAAAAAGTTTGGTTAAAGAGTTTAAATTGGCAAATCTGTATTTGTGAAGAAGAAGTAGTTTGTTTTCAGTTTCATCTTATGCTCTTCTCTTTCGCCTCTTAAAGAAAATCACTGGTTTCACTTTCAATCCTTTTGAATTAAGAAAGCCACTCAAATTAACGCTTAATTAAAATTTATTAGACTTTGTGTTTGTAGGGTCCATCAATTTAGTCTAGGCTAGAGCCTTGATTTAGGATTGGAGAGGAAACTCTTCAAGGCTACAAAAACAAACATAAGAGTCTGTGCTAGGGAGTGCTTGAAATTCTAGTAATCGTGAAAGTTATCTCGGACCCCCCTCTAACACAGGGGCTAAACACAAGGTTTTGTGCAAAAAGGTAGTGGAGATAACCCCTCCAAAGTTGGACCAAGTATAGTGGGGAATGCATATAGAGGGCTTATCTTGGGATTCCGTTGATCACATTTTCCACAGAGATTCATGGGTCTCGAATATATTTGAGGTCCTCAATCATCTTCTAGAACACTTACTTTCGATACCCTTGATAGGTTTCGGGCTTGATACCCTTCTCATTGCGGTCCACCCGAATGCGATTGTACCCGCCTGGTGATTGTTCGCACGCTGGCAACCTAGTTGCCTTTATCTTATTCACTTACAAAGATGATTGTGGGGGTATACCATGGTACCTAGGACAGACATTGGGCCACGCTTTGTAGAGTATACCTAAAGGGTGCTTCCATATTCAAGTTGCACTTGCACCGGTAAGTTGCTCTAGTGTTGGCTAGTGTAACTATTCTTCCAACTAGCTAGTGATCTGTTTGTCTTGTCTCATAGGAGATTTTTCTAGTGTGTGTTGGTATTTAACGTTAATAGAAATCCCTAGTGTGTCATTGATATTCTCACATCATGGAGGATCAAGAGCTATGTCGTTTGTGAAGTCTTCTTATCCTGCCACCCTTTAATTTGAAGCCACCCCTACCACCGCTAAGGTGAAGACTAGACCAGCGAGGGTCTTTTGAGGCGACCGAGCCACAAGAAACTAATCCCAACCCATCTCTGAGAGGATAAAAATTGATTCCGGAGGAACCAACCATTTCTAACCTTGGAGAGAAATCTCTTGGTCCATATAACCCTTCAATCATTGATCTATCAGTGCCCATCTTCATACAGGTTAAACCTTACGAGCGTTAGGTAGTATCACAAGCAGTGACGGAGACAAATGTTTCTACTCCTCATATTCCCTCTACGTTTTTCACTACAGGGGGTTTTCCGCCTCCTAACCAACCATCGTCAGTTCGGACCACTATGGTCTCGACCGCCACTACCTCAGGAAATGGTTTGATTCCATCTATGGCGACAATCACTGCTCCTTTCACCCAGAGTGAGACAGGACCTCCATTCTCATACGGGATGCCTGGCTTTGATACGAACTATGTCCTTTCCTACTCCACTCTACAGACTTTAGGTCTAGGAGGAGGGAGCTCGAACGCTCCTCTGCAAGGATCTATGGGGGGAATTTCATCTCCCTATAATGCTTTCCCTTATGGAGGGGGTCATATACCTCATTCGTCCCCTTTGCTTGGTGGTGCTCAACAGCACTCCGCCAGGACAAACATAAACTATAGTTCATTTGGAGATGGTAGTCAAGGAATTCCTTCTTATAGCATGTCGGTAGGTTCGACATTGTTCTCTTTGTTTGGCACATTTGGTAACAACACTTTCTCGTCA
This sequence comes from Picea sitchensis, assembly GCA_010110895.2. Classification (NCBI taxonomy): domain Eukaryota; kingdom Viridiplantae; phylum Streptophyta; class Pinopsida; order Pinales; family Pinaceae; genus Picea; species Picea sitchensis. The sequence goes on from SNQJ01S0013859.1 coordinate 113,061, forward strand.
TCTGTCGTCTTGGCCGGGGGAAACCCTGATTATGGACAAAAAAATCCTATGCAAGGTACTATTCCTGCACAAGGGGAAAACTTAGGAATTCCTTCCTCACAAGGAATTTGGAATCCATGGCAGGGATCAATTCCCTCATCGGGGATTTCAACCGAGGGAAACCCCTTCCATATCCAATGGAACCTCGAGCAAGGCCCGAGATCTATGCTCGTCAGATCAGCTGGGGGCAACCCTTCCCAAAATCCTTGGTATACAACACAAGCCAAACCTTTTACGTCCTATTACAGGATTTAGCCGATGACGTCTCAACAAGCGCAGAATATATACGTTGGTCATGGCCATGGTTATTAATAGAACCCTGGCCAGCAACCTAACTTTTCCTGGAAACCTGGTGCCAACCAAACTCCAGGCTCCTTTTTTCCGATTTATAATCAACAACCCAAATTACCGTTTCTGACAACTTTTCACTTGCTAGACTTGACAAGGTTATTAAATGACCCCATCTATCACGATCCACGTTGGCCTCCCATGCCAACCAAGTTGCCTCCGGACATTCCAAAGTTCGAAGCTAAGCCTAATGAAGATCCAGGTGATCATGTGAATACCTTTCATTTATGGTTCTCGTCCAACTCTTTGAGAGATGACTTCATTCAGTTGCATTTGTTTCAATGCACTCTCATAGGGAGTGTTGCGAAATGGTACATTGAGCTCGACCACTCAAGATACTCTACCTTTGGCAAATTGGCAATGTCTTTCTTAAACCATTTTCAATTAACTATGAGATACGACATTGGCACTGAGTTGTTGGCCAACTTTGAGTAGACAAAGGTGGACCATATCTCAGATCACATCTGAGAATGGAAACATCGGAAGAGTTTGATAAAAGTACCAGTTCCACCAACATTCCTGCTTGAGTGGTTCCTTAAGTCTTTGGTACCACAGTTATCTAAAGACATCACAACGTTAGGGGTCTTTTCATAAGAAGAAGCGATAATGAGAGCTCAACAGCTAGAGACGATTTACTCTCAGTTTGGTTTACTTTGCGAATTTTTTCCATATGCACCGCGGTCGATACTTGAGAATACCAGACAGATTTATGGACCACGTGCCAATGGTATTGTTGGTTCAGTGCAAACGAAGCCCGTTGATCATCTATCGAATCAATTGCAACAATTTTCAATATAGCAGACAGCGGCTAGCCAGACCACTGGTTCGGTTTCTCCCCCTACTCAAACGTCAGATGTACACAGTATGTAATCGACAAGCCCGAAGGCCACCCAGCAGCCTGATAGAAAGAAGAAACAGTGAAAGAATGGTAAGGGGGATAAGAAACCTACCAATAATGTTGGCGAGGGAAACACAGAAAAGAAGAAGTCGAAGTATATGTGTAATATTTTCATGGAAGACCATCCGACTCACCAGTGCCCTCGGCTTGCAGAGGCCCATAAGTGATTAGCACAGCAGCAGCCTGTCGTGTTAATGAACCCATTACCACATGGGAAAAAATTAACTCAAGCCTCTTTGAGCACGGAAGGGGGCACTCAGGGACCCCCTCCGTCTTCAAGTAATCCTTCATCCACGAATGTGTACATGATGAAAGGTAGCGTTGATATAGAAACTAGGACATGCGACTAAGGAATGCCAAACACCTATGAGAAGGGTAAAGAATCTGAAAACCCACCTCTTCCTCTCCATATTGAGAATATGTTGGGTGAAACAATGATACGCATCCCAAAAGGTGCGTTCAAGAAAGCTTCCCACAATCCAAACGCAAGTTCCGCCCAGAACTACTTTGTGGTGGAGGATTTGTCTCAAACCCCTTGTGCAATGTCTTCTTTGGAAGTCCACCAGAGTTTCCCCTCCCAGAGAAAGGCTCTATTAGCTGCCTTAGGATCTGATGAGACTTGTAATCTGGGAATGATCATGCTTGATACGACCGACTTAAAACCTCGTCTCCCTTACCATGTGGTGTTTCAGATAGTAGTGGCTTACACCACAAAAACTTTTAATCAGACCATTTTCCACACGGTGGTTGATGAGGGCACCTCGACATGTGTGATGTCTTTGGCGTGTTGGAAGGCCATTGGCCAACCCGTTTTGTCTTCGTCACCTACTCTTCTTACCGCTTTCGACGGTTGTTCGTTCCGACCACATGGAATCATCCCCTCTTTCCTTGTGCAGTTAGGGGGGAATATCATGTGTGTCGAAGTTGAAGTGGTCGATGTGTCTCTAGACTACAATCTCTTGTTAGGAAGGATTTGGACCTATGCTATGCAAGCAGTGGTCGCGACAATTTTCTGGGTCTTGTTGTTTCCACACGAGGGTCAAATAGTCTCCATTGATCAGTTATCTTTCTCGCGTCCTAACCCTTCATTGGGGGTATCCATGGTCCCGATGATTGATAACCCTCAGCTTGGCATTGTCAATGTAGGGGTTGGTTTGTGCCCTCCTTTAATGGGTACTTTCGATTACCCGCCTCTGACCGGAAATGTCTAGTACATATCGGTTGTCCCCGACCAGCCTAGGGATGAAATATTTCAAATCTCGTCGTTTCGCATGACTTAAATTAATGATCCATGGAGTCTTCCTTCCCCATCAGCCATGATGGAAGGGACAGGGCACCATGGCATGGCCATGCCTTTGTCCATGGTAGAAGTTGTTTACTCTATAGTCCAGCAAGCTTCCGTCAACCCCGATCTGACTCTCACACAGAAGTTAGATCTAGTTCTAGAGCCTATTTGGGCTCAAGGTTCCCTTGCCGATATTGATTCTTTAGACTTAGTCTTGCCCTCATACGAGGCGATTATTGAGGCAATGACTAGTCCGGACAGACCCTGGGATGATCTCCATCATAGATCTTATTTTCTCCTAGAGTTAAGAAGAATTGAAGCAGGTGAATTCACTCTGACTATGACTGGAGATAGGGCTTGTCCTATCAATCCTTTGGCTACGCACGTTGTTTACGCTAAAGGAAATATGGAAACCATCTCTAAGACGATATCTATTGATATCTCTAGAACCCCTAGCGTCGTGGAGAATGTCTTCGTCAGAGTGGACTGCTCCCCTGAGGAGATTCTAATCTACATGGATTTATTTAAAAAATTATGCGACGTATTTGCCTGGTCTTACGAGGAAATTCCAAGCATAGATTCAAGATTCATCAAACATGAAATCACGACATATCTGGATGCTAAGCCGATTTGACAGAAGCTTCGTTCGATTAATCCTAAGAAAGAAGAAGTTATTAAGGTTGTAGTAGAGAAACTACTCAAAGTTGGTTTCATCTACCCCGTTCAATTGACTCAATGGGTGTCAAATCTCGTTCCAGTCAACAAACAATGGGGTACGATTCACGTATGTACGTACTTCCGTGATTTGAACAAGGCATGTCCAAAGGATAATTTCCCCACTCCATTTATCGACCATATTGTTAATGAATGTGTAGGCTGCAAGCTCTTTTCTTTCATGGATGGTTTTTCAAGATACAATCAGATACAGATCAAGCCCGAAGACCAACACAAAACCACTTTCATTTGTCTGTGGGGTACATTCACTTATTAGAAGATGCCTTTTGGTATGAAAAATGTTGGAGCTACTTTTCAATGGACCATGTCTTTTTCTTTCCACGACCTCAAACACATAGTCGAGGCTTATCTTGATGATTTAGCATCACGATCTCGTAAGAGAGTTGATCATCCCACACACCTCCGACTTATCTTTGAGCGATGTCACTACTACCAGATTTGCTTGAATCCAAACAAATGTAGTTTTTGCGTAACATCGAGTCATCTACTAGGTTTTATAGTTTCAACAACAGGGATCATGGTCTATCCTCTAAAGGTTGAGGTGATAGTTCAGTTTCCTCCCCCGTGCACAATCCCTTAGCTTCATAGTTTACATGGAAAAGTGAACTTTTTACGACGTTTCATCGCAAACTATGTTGATATCACAAAGGGTTTCATGCGTTTACTGAGGAAGGACATTCCTTTTCATTGGGACGAAGCCTCTCAGTGCTCTTCCAAAGCGTTAAAACACGCCCTCACGTCAGCCCCTCTGCTCAGCCACCCAATTATAATAAAGATTTCTTATTGTACCTGGCCACTGCAGAGTCGACCATCAGTATGGTATTGTTTTAGGAGGATGATTTTCTCTCAGAATATGTAATTTATTACCTGAATCGAGGCCTGGTTGGACTAGAACACAATTGTTCCCACATTGAAAAACTTGTGTTGGTAGCAGTTCATGTTGTCCAATGGTTATGTCATTACATCTTGTTTTGCAAAACCACCGTCATTGTCGTTGTGAATCCGTTTCAAGACGTGTTCACATGACATGTAATTGGTGGAAAAATCAATAGATGGATAGTTATCCTCCAGGAATTAGACTTGGATTTTGTTTCGGAGAAATCTAAAAAGTCGTTGGTCTTCACATAACTCATCTCGGAACTTCCCTTCGAATCACGTGATGTTATACCCGAGGAGTCACCTATCAAAGGAGACATGTTTTTTATCACGTCTTCGGACCCCTGGTGTAGAGATATATTAGTCTATCTCCAGACTTTGAAGTTCCCCACCTCTGCTTCTCGTGATGAGCATCATCATATATGCCATCAAGCCATGAACTATCTCATACTTGAGGACACTCTGTATCATCGAGGTGTATATTTCATCCTTCGCTGGTGTCTCACTCATGAAGAAGCAGAAATCATGCTTAACGATTTCCACACTGGAGCATGTGGCGGTCATCTGTCTGGGTTGGAAACAACCCAAAATATTTTGTGAGCCGATTAATTTTGGCCGACATTAATCAAAGATTGTGTTGAATTGGTCAAGAAGTGCCACCCGTGTCAGGTCTTCTCTCGGAAGATGAGGGAACACCCCATTCCCATGTTTCCCATCATCACAGTTGGTCCCTTCACCAAGTGGGGGATTGATTATGTTACATGCAACCCCCCTTTAGCAAGGGAGCACCGTTATATCATCATAGCAGTAGAATACTTCACAAAGTGGGTCGAGGCTATGCCAACATTTAAATATGATGGTGAGATAGCAACTCTCTTTTTGTTTAACTAGATAATAACAAGGTTCAGCATCCCGAGAGAGATTGTCACTGACCATGGAAGTCACTTTCAGAATAAAATGATGTCTAAGTTAACATCAAATCTTGGGTTGAGGAAATAACATTTGCCACCCCACTACCCACAAGATAATGGTCAAGTGGAAGCTGTGAATAAGCCCCTTAAGACTATTCTACAGTGCACGATCAATTCGGCCAAGTCAAATTGGAATTTAATGTTGTACTCCGCGTTATGGGCCTACCGAACGTATGTTAAGACTGCAACCAGTTTCTCACCTTTTCAAATCATTTACGGGCTAGAAGCAGTCTTGCTTATAGAGTGCCAGATCCCGTCTCTAAAGTTGGAAGTACAGTTATTTCCAGACACTTCACCGCTTGAAGAGAATTTATTATATATTCAGAAGCTAGATGAGCAACATTGGAATGCAGCCTTGGCTAACAAGGCTCACAAACAAAAATTCAAGTGTCAGTATGATCGGTCCGTTCATCCTTGGATTTTCTCTGAAGGAAACCTTGTCCTAGTCTATGACCAGGATAAAGATCCTCTGGGGGCAAGAAAGTTCAAACCCATGTGGTTCGGACCTTTCATCGTGAAGGAGGTTCTAAAGAAGGGTGCTTATCGTCTTGTAGAATTTGAGAGAAATGCTTTGGCGGAGCCTAGAAATGGGATCTACCTCAAGAAGTATTACTCATAGGTGGGTCACCTTGGGTGACTTCTTGTACATATGTATAGTTCTTATACATTTTCTCTTTTAGTTTTTGTTATTTTGGTTTTATGGACGTGTCATTTTTTGATGTCATCTTTTTCATTGTGGCAGATGTTAAGTGAATTAGAGGTGTTCATTGGGTTTGTGGACACCACTAGCCAGCACACTCGAAGGCTTGCTTCTGCATCTTGGGTAATTTTCACACCTTAAGTCCAGTTGCTATCTTCAGGAGATATCTGTTTAGGTGACGCCACAAACAATGTTGTTGAATACAACGCAATCTTAGATTTTCTTTGTGACACTTTGTCGCATGGTATCTCTCACCTCCGGATCTACTTAGATGCTCAGCTGGTTGTGTCCCAGTTAAATGGGGTTTACCGCATTTATGATCCTACTCTACACCGATGGTTCCTTAGGGTACGTCTCTTAGAACGAAGCTATGATTACATTATGTATATCCATGTTCCTAGGAGATTGAATCAAATCACAAATACTCTAGATAATCATGTATTAGATTGGCATATTGCACACACGTAATAAAAAGAACACACACACACATGTAAATACATTTGTAAAATAAATGTAATCCATAAGACGTAAAAATATGTAAATATGCATATATATATTGAAAATAACAGAGTACATAGGTGGGAGAAAGCGCCTCAAAAATATGTCCAGTAAGAGTTTCGGGGCTTATGCCCTCAAAAATATAAAAAAGGTTCCCTCGGCACATGAGTAGTCTAGCCTAGATGAGGGCGAGGCATGTTGGCCCTACCATAATTAACAATGGCATTTTCCAAACACTAGAAGAGCTAGACCCAGGTCTATGGTACCCCAACTACATGAGGTTGCATCATTGGTGGAAGATCCTCGGTCTCTGCCATAAGGACTGTGTGATTAAGCGTGGTGAGGTTTCTCTCCACTCGTCTCAATACTCTCTCAGCCTCTCCGGTTGGAGGCCCCCCTGCTATTGTTGTTGGTCTGGTGGTTGTAGTTGGTCCTGCCTTTGGTCAAGGAAGCCACCTAGTCCTCAAGAAGTCCATTGGATGCATTGGTCCCACATCTGTACATAACAGATAGATAAGTGTCAGATACTCTGGTATATATATATATATATATATATATATATAAAGAAATAAAAATTAAATAACTTTGAAAAACAAACGTACCCATCTCTCCTCGCTTCGCTCCGAGAGGTACAGGCATGTTAGGATCTCTTGAAAAGTTTATCCCAGCATAGGGGTAGTCCTCTATTGTCAGAATTTTTCATGCCCACTAGTCAAAAAACTTCTCATCGAAGGCCTCTATGGTCCTCCCTCCCCCCTGTGACGGCATCAACATTGTCCATCTGCATAACGTTGGGAGAGAGGCCACATTCCCTTGTATCATCTCTCGTGGACTAAGACTGGGTACCCTCTCGAAGAAAAAGGAACACAGAACAATATCGAATCCAAAGTTTTTGTTATCCCGTATCTGACACTTTGTTAGTTGTCTCTTCATGCAATCTATCATGGTTGCACTCCAGTCGAAAATCCGTGCATTTAAGCACTGCACCACACAATGCATGTGTGCCCGGGAGGCCTAATGTAACACCGCAGATCCAGTGATCCGCCCAATGAGTAACACTATCACCCTCAGCGATAGATTGTTTATCTTGTTTATCGGCACTTGAGAACCCACTTTCTTAGTACCAACCTCGCAATGGAGTCCAATCAACTCCTCAATGTTGTGAGGCCCGAGGGGAAAGGTACGCAAGTTGACTGGATCCCCTCTCCTCGAGAGACCAATCATGAAGTAAATATATTCAGTCATTGAAGTCGACGACTGCCCCTCAAGCATAAATGCCTCAGCGTCAAGATGCCAGTAATATATCAAAGCATTCAACAACCTGGGTTGTGCCCTCATAAATGGACATTGGAAGAATTTCAACAACCCACATTGCGTTAATACAACTATAGCAGCAAGGTCTTGTGAGACCAAAAAATCAATGTTTTCATGCTCCCTTTCTCTCCAATGGACATACATCCTGCAAAATGACAAGTTCATGGGAAGTTAACTCTTGCTTCTTCTTTTTTTCCACATATTGGAGGGTGTACGCGAGATGTATTGGACACAGTCACGTATGCACGCATGCAGATTGTTTTATGCATGTGGGCATACGTGGGTTGTCCCACTACTTCCCGTGTACACATAGGGACGACCTTTTTAAAGGTCAGCGTCCCCCCCCAAAAAAAGGAAATACAAAAAGGAAGAATGGAAATGCAGGAGGGGCTAGTATGTACTTGCTTGGTCCACGCGGAAGTTTGTTTCATCCACTGAAGTTCCCGGAATCAACTCTTTTGGAAAAGGGGTGTTTTTCAATTTCTTGTCAATTCTCAATTTACAATGGTGATAATGAGCTGCCATCTTCTATTTATAGACTTTTTGGCCCCTTTTTGTCATTTTTTTTTGGACCCTTCTATCATTTTTTCTAGCCCGAAAATCATTTAGTCTGGTTCTCGAGTTTCTTTTGGGATGTTACGATACATTTTACTTTTGGTTCGGTGAAATTTTTGAGAGTTGGGGCACTTTTAAGGTCCTTTGGTGAAAAGTATTTTTTCCAACTTTGTTCATTTGAGATAGGATTCCACCTCCACTTGTTGCACCTCGTTGTCTTTTTCACTTTGCCATAGGATTAATCCCACCGAATTGCGACACAGAACCCTCACTTCTTCTCTAGAAGTGTCATAATTTAGTGGTAGATCCTACCTTCACATGGATGCCCTAGGTAGATCCTGGTTGCATTTTGGTGTCCATGACGTCGTTAATGATTTTAGGCTCAGGAGTCCTTTTAGTCCTATCTTGATTATGGGTTTGGGCCTTCACATGTTTGATATGTTATGACTATTGGTTTCACCCTCGGGACTCCCAAAACAACAGGTCTTCTTTTAAGCCATTTTCAGACCCTCTAAACATGAAAATATTGTCGAGCGATCTTGTTTCCCTTCATGCTCACCAAACTAAAATTTGAAGGCACGTCTGTCCAGTGGTAGTTTACCCCTTTTTCGGTCTGGATGGTCAAATGTACGAACAAAAGTATACTCTAGGAGCCTCGGTTCTCTAGAAGAGTATTCTCAGGTAGAAATTTAACCCTTTTTTAGGCCTGAGAGACTAAATTTACGAAAAAGGAACCCCCATGGAGTCCATAGTTAGGCTCTTTTTAGACTCCCTAAAATTGAAAATATGGTTGAGTGACCTTGTTTCTTCACACTCATTAAATCGGTCCAGAAGAACATCCCTTACGGAGTCCATAGATAAGCTCTTTTCAGACTCCTTAAATATGAAAAGATTTTTGAGTGATCTTGTATTTGTCACACTCGTTAAAATGGTTTTGAATAGACGTATGTTCGGTGCTAGTTTACCCCTTTTTCGAACCGACTAGAGTACCTTTGAAAAAGGTACCCCAGTGGAGTCTCCTTTTACGCTTTTTCAGACTCTCTAAAAATGAAAAACCGTCAAGCTTACCTTCTTTGGGCTTGTTAAAATTACATCGAAGTATGTTATCATTGTGTCTTATTAAACGCATTTGCATTCATGCATATTTGGCCTAATGTCGGCTCCATTTTGCTCTCAACTGAACCATCGTAAGAATGCCTTATACGCAAGCCTTGTAGCACTTTGCCTCTGTGTCTTGACACCTTGACCCATGGAGGATTTTTCCTGAGTGTCCTTTTCTTGCATATGTCTCCTTGCTCTGAGAATCAGTGTGTTCCTTGCACTTGGAACTAGTATGTCTATGACACTCATTCCTCCTTTGTAACGTAGCATTCTTTTATTCTTTTTCAAGCTTTCCAAAATTATTGAAAAAGACGAAAAAATCAAATATACCCCAAAAAGAGGAAGGGAAAAGTATTTTCTTTTTGTTGACAACACAATGAGACGCCCTTGGACAAAGCACATATTTTCGTTTGTTCGTCAAGCTATAGGATTCAATATGACCTTAGGAAGTTTTTATTGCTACATAGAGTTGTGTCCTCCTCTGTTTGGTTATCCTTCCAAACATATGGAGAGTTCGTGTTGCCTCCTGCATCGTGAACTTATGTCAATGCTAGGCTGCCTGAGTCTCATCTTTTGTCATGTTTTTGTCCAAGGGAAGTTTTACTAAACTTGAGTTGGCCCTTCTATAGTTTGTCTCTTGTCCTCATGCTCGGCCACCTCGAAAGTCCAATTAAGTCCTTGCTCAAAATCAATGAAGTTCTCCGCCTGATCACCGATATCCTCTTGTCTGTTCCCGACGAGCTATCAAAGACCTCTGGGTAGTGAAGTCGTACACCGATATTACACTCCTACCCGAGTTTTGAATATTTTGAAGTTGTTGCTCAAGCTCTGAAGACCTCATATCCCGCCATCATGCGTCATTGTCTTCTTGAATATGGAAACTATACAGGTATATATTTTGATTTTGAGATGTAGATATGTTGTGTATTGATCGTGGCTACACTTTATATAGTTATATGACATGGACCTATAGTGTATTTTATTGGAAGCCATGATTTTATTTCATCTCGAGCATGGGTATGCCCGCCTCGGTGAGACAAATTGTCATTTTACAGATGGCACCTTTTGAACTCTGGTCCCTGGGTTCACTCGCTTTGTACGTTGGTGGAGATTTGTAATTTATTTCATCCATCTGATGCTCTTATGACCTCGCACATTAGGGGGCATCTGTTATAACCCTAAATTGCACCAAACATGCATACCTAGCATCAGGCCATATTACTTGTTATCTTTTCTAAGCCATCACTAAATAACTCTTCTAAAAAACCATTTTTTTGAAGGTGTACGTGACCTACACCACTATTTCCCGCATACACATGATTGATGCACCACTACAGCCCGCATATACTAAAAAAAAGCACAAAAAAAATGGAAATTGCAAAGGGATACAGGTTTTCGGGCCGTTACCTAAATATTTGACCGCCCATAGCGATTAACCCCAACCGTTACTATCTTTTTGGCCTATAAAATATGGTGTTGGGGTCTCATTCCAAAAAAAATCATGAGAGCATAGAAAATCTACCCATTTCAGTATTCCCCCTTTGCCCCAATATTTTGCAACCACATTGTGAGTTTGAGCCAGAATTCCTTCTTCCTCCATTGCAAACCCTTGTCATTTCCATAGAGAGAACTGAAGAGGAGAAGAATACGTGGAAGCAGTTGGTGCATGGTGAAGAGGAGCCCAGGACTGAGTTCAAGGAGAAGTTGTTGGTCTCATATTGTAAACGTCTTTTGTGAGATTAATATAAAGAAATATTTTTTTCATCCTGCCAAATGATGACTTAAATCTTTACGATTTGTTTACATTCTTCATTATGATGTCTAATCCACTAATCCATATATAGAATGCATTCTTGTATTTTCTTTTTTTTCTTTTGGTGAATTCAAGTTGGCCTTGGGAGGAGATCTGCAGTTGAGAAACAATTAAGCGCAAAGGGATCGACACTGGATGTGGAGTTTAAGGTATGCCTACTGGATCCCTATACTTTTCCTTTTATGTATGATTGTGGGGTAATGTCGAGATAGTTTTTAAAAGTAGGAGACTTTAGACGGTTAGCTCTGCTTGCACTTTAGAACCCTGGTGTAGTCCGTAGAGGGGTTTCCCACTATAGCAATGTTGGTACATCTTGATGAGTCATATTTTATGTGTATTTGATGCATGATTAGTACATATTTGGTGCATGGTTGATGCACTTGTTGATGGTACAGGTTGAAGTATAGGTTGGTGCATGGTTGATACACTTGTTTATGGTACAAGTTGATTATAGGTTGTTTGGTACAGGTTGTTTGGTGCAGGTTGATTGGTATAGTTTTACAGCAGTATATCTCACAATGATAGTGTGACACTGGTTCCATCATTATACTTCTACGGCAGGGTGGTTGGATGAGGCAAGGAAAGGTGGTTGTAGCCACCTTCCAGTTGTAGTCGAAGAACATAGGGGGTTGTAGCCTCCTTCTGGTTGTAGCCAGAGAATTGGGCAGTTGGAGCTTCCCTCATGTTGTAGCCTGAGAAACTAGGGGGTTGGAGCCTCATTCCAGTTGCAGCTGGAAAACAAAGGAAGTTGGTGCTTCCAATGAATGTAATTCTTAAAGACATATAAGAAAAGGCATTTTTTGAATTTCTCCCGCTTTGGGTGTCCACGTAAAAACATTGGTGTACTGTGTATGTGTATGATTTCTCATTTGTTCATTATTTATTTAGTCTGAAACTATTGGATGATAATGATACATTGATGTAACACTTTCATTTTATGGTTAAAAAGGATTAAATTTCTCTATTATTGTTTCACCCTCCCTCTCAGTAATCCAACAATTGGAATCAGAGCAAGTTCCTTCAAAAATTAGTTTAACCACTGAAAGGTAGATCATGGAGAGAAACAACATGTATAAAAACGGAATACCACAGTTTGATGGACAAAATTATGCATTCTAGAGCAGAAGGATGAAAACATATGTACAGGCACAGGGATTTGAAATTTGGCAATCAATAGTAGATGGATACAAAGAACCAGCAATTCTGCCAACAAGTGAAAAAACAATGAAACTTAGTCAAAATAATTCCAAAACCACAAATTCACTTCTGAATGGTCTTGGTGAATCAAACTTAGTCAAAATAATTCCAAAACCACAAATTCACTTCTGAATGGTCTTGGTGAATCAATATATACCAAAGTTGTACATTGTAAATCCACTAAAGAGATCTTCAAAATATTTATGAAGGAGATTCAAAAGTCAAAGAAGCAAAACTTCAAATTTACAGAGGTCAATTCAAATAACTAAAGATGAAGGAAGATGAGAATATTGCAGCTTACTTCTTACGAGTCGATGAAACAGTGAATGCAATCACAGGATTGGGAGAAGAAATTGAAGAATTTGTAATTGTTCAAAAGGTAATAAGATATCTCCCTATGAGATTTGATCCTAAGATATCAGCACTAGAAGAAAGAGCAGATCTAGACTCAATAAGCATGGACAAACTACATGGAATCTTCACAGCATATGAAATGAAAACTGAACAGGAAAATCTAGATATAAAAGAAGCATCTTTCGAAGCATCCAAAAGGTCAAATAAAAAGGGAAAGAAAAAGGAACATAGCAGCAGCAGTGACTTCTCAGAAGATGATGAAGAAGAAGTGGCCAACTTTGTCAGAATATTGAACAAGGGAACCAACAGCATATATAAAGGTAAGATTCCATTGATTTGTTTTAATTGTGATGGTATTGGTCATTTTGCTAAAAAATGTCCCCATAAGAAAAATAAGAGGAATGATGAAGATTAATCAAATAGAAAACACACATATAAAGGCAAAAGAACCAAAAAGAAAGATTTCAAGAAAATATCATACACCAAAGAAGACATCTTCTCATCAGATGAAGATGAAGTCAGTCACAGTGAGATAGAAAGAGTTCTATTCATGGTAGTAGAAGACTATGATAAAGAAGACATCGAAGAAGAATATGAAGAGGAATAAGTTGACTACTAAGAAGAATTGTTGAGTGCCATAGAAGTTATAAGAAAAGAAAAGAAGAAGAATAAGAAGCTACAAGCAGAACTAGACAAGAAAGAACACAATCAGGAACTAGAACAAATGATCATGAAATTGAAGGTTCAAATAGAAGAATATAAAAGAATTGAAGAAGAACTCAAAGAATAGCTAGAATAAAGAGACGGGATCATTGGAAATTTGGAAGCATAGATTGTCACATTGAGAAAGGATCTTCAAAAGAAAAATATGTAGAACAACTCAAAAGTTTTGGATGACATTATGAGCAGTCAAAAGCCTTATCGTGACAAGTCCAGACTTGGATATAATTAGACAGAAAAAGGATCAAGCTCCAAAACAACATAACAAGAAACATATCCAAAAATTTATGCAAAAACAATCAAAGAGGATAGGAAGACCTACAAGGAATATTGCAAGGACACTTCTCCACCAAGAAGATTCAGATTTCAGAATCAACTACCAATAGAAACAAGTAGGCCTCGGGAAGAAGAAGGATTCATAAAAGTAACTCCTTTTAGAATATCTTCAACTCCCAGGTATCAAACTATATTTTTTGGTTTATGTTATGCATGCAATAATTTTGGACATAAAGTTGTAAATTACAGAGCTAATAGGAGGAACATGGTTATCCAAGAAGGCTTGTTGAAACACAAAGATAAAGCTACAACAGGTTTGAATAATTGAGCACTGAAGTGGAATGCTACAAGTGCAACAACTTTGGACACATGGCCAAAAATTGTAGAATGGCAGTCCCTCCTAGAGAACCACAATAGAACTACAACAGTCATAGAAATGAACCTTGGAAGAGAACATGGATAAGAAATCAAAATCAGTATAGAAATGAAGAATGTACACTTGATCTACAAGCTAAGCAGAAGAAACATGGTTGGTATGTTGAAAATGGTTGCTCAAAACACATGACAGGTGATAAAGACAGGTTTCTTACATTAAGAAAGAAAAGATATGGATCAGTCTCCTTCGTAAATGATGATTCAACTAAAATAATTGGAAAAGGCACAGTCAGAATTGGAAACAAGAATACCAAGGCATAAAATGTTCTACTAGTAGAAGATATGAAACATAATATTCTAAGTGTAATTCAAATGTGTGACCAAGGTCATAAAATTACTTTCAATTCACAGAAGTGTGAGATAAGAAAAGAAGGTTCGTGAAAATTGATTGCAACAGTTGCAACAACTTCAAGCAACATATATGTATTAAGTGAAATTGGAAATGAAAAGTGTTTTCTAGGAAAGGAAGATGAAAGTTGGCTATGGAACAGAAGAATGGGTCACATACACTTTGATAACCTTGTCAAAGTCAGAAAAAAGTAAGAAATTAGAGAAATGCCCCAGATCATGAAACCAGCCAGCACTTTATGCAAGCATTGTCAACAAGGAAAGAAAACAAAGACTAGGTTCAAATCAAAGGAATATTCAACAACAAAACCACTGGAAATTTTGCATACTGATCTAGTTCGACCAACTACAACAAAGGGTTTAAAAGGTGAGAAACACTTTATGTTATTATTTGATGATTATACAAGAATAACTGTAGTTTTATTTCTCGGGAATAAGTCAGAAGCTTTTGAAAACTTCAAGGTCTACAAGGAAATGGTTGAAAATGAAATGGATTCAAAAATCAAATGTTTGAGATCTGATAATGGAGGAGAGTTCACTTCAAAGGAATTTATGGACTACTGCAACATGCATGGAATAAAAAGGCAATTCTCCATTGCTAGGACACCTCAACAGAATGGAGTTGTTGAAAGAAAGAACGAGACAGTATAGGAAATGGCTCGAACAATGCTAATGGATTCAAAATTGACAGACATTTTTGGACACAAGGAGTGCATACAACAGTTCACATTCAAAAAAAAATAATGCTCAAAAACAACAATGAAAAAACTCCCTACGAGCTATGGAAAGGAAGACCAACAAATGTGAAGCACTTCAGAGTATTTGGAAGCAAATGCTACATCAAAAGAGAAGATGGAAGAATGGGAAAGTTTGACTCTCGTGTGGACAAAGGAGTACTTGTTGGTTACTCAAGTACAAGGAAATCATACAAGTGTTACAATATGAGGTTGAACAAATTTGTGGAAAGAAGCAATGTAACAATTGATGAAATAGGTGGACGATAATTAAAGGAAGAAGAAAATGAATCAATGGAACATCTTTACGAAGAAGAAGCAGAAGATGAAGAAGAAGTAGAAGGGAAATATGAAGAGGATCAAACCGAAGTAGAATACAAAGTTCAACAAGTGCCTCCAAAGACACCTAGAAAATGAGTACAAAAGAATCATCCTTTAGATCAGATTATCGGAAACAAATATGCAGGAGTTGAGACTAGAAGAAGAATCAGTTCACCAGAAAAAATTCACCTAGCACTCTTATATATGATTGAACCAAGCAGTTTTGAAGAGGCCAACAAGGATGAATTATGGAATAAATCCATGGATGAAGAATTGGATCAAATAGAGAAGAATGACACTTGGGAATTGGTTCCAAGACCAAATAATAAGAATGTGATTGGCACAAAGTGGGTTTTCAGAAATAATTTGAATGAAGATGGACAAGTTACAAGGAACAAAGTTAGATTGGTATGTAAAAGATACACACAAGTTGAAGGAATCGACTTTGAAGAGACATTTTCCCCAGTTGCCAAAATGGAAGCAATCTGATTGCTTTTATCTTATGCGTGCTCCAAGAATATTAAAGTGTATCAGAGGGACGTGAAATCATCTTTTCTGAACGGGGAACTTGAAGAAGAATTCTACATTGAACAACCAGAAGGATTTCAGTTGTCAGAGAACGCAAATTATGTGTGTAAATTGAAGAAGGGATTATATAGTCTAAAATAGGCTCTTAGAACATGGTACTCTAGATTGGATAAATATCTATAGTAGGCAGGGTTCAGAAAAGGAAGTGCAGACAACAACCTCTACATCAAGGTAACTCAAGATAGTATTTTATTAATTGAAGTTTATGTTAATGATATTATTTTTGGAAGTATTGATGACAGGTTAAGACAAAAAATTGAAAATGATATGCAGAATGAATTTGAAATGTCATTACTCGGATAACTATCCTTCTTTCTGGGTCTTCAGATACATCAAAGCAACTAAGGAATTTTTGTTTCTCAAACTAAGTATATCAGAGAAATGCTAAAGATGTTTGGAATGGAATATTGCAAACCAATTACGACTCCTATGCAAACCAGTTGCAAGTTGAGAAAAGATGATGATTCAATGTCTACAGACCAGAGGCAATACAAGTCAATTATTGGTAGCTTACTATATGTGACAACATCTAGACCAGATGTAATGCAAGTAGTTGGACAGGTGGCACGATTTCAAGTAGCACCAAAGGAATCACATGTATTAGCAGTGAAGAGGATTTGCATATATCTCAAAGGAACAAAAGAGTTTGGATTATGGTATCCAAAAGGAAAGGTTCTATCACTTATTGCCTACACAGATGCATATTGGGTAGGTTGCATTGATGACCGATGAAGCACCAGTGGAGCAGCGTTCTACTTGGGTGAGTGTTTAGTATCTTGACTAAGAAAGAAACAATCATCAGTATATTTATCTACAGCCAAAGCAAAGTATATTGCAATAGCAGCATGTTGTACTCGGGTTCTATGGATGAAACAAACTTTGACAGATATACAGGTTGAGTATGATGATCCCATTCCAATCTATTGTGATAATACAAGTGCCATCAGTATCTCAAAGAACTCGGTGATGCACTCCAAGACGAAGCGCATTCCAATAAAGTATCACTTTTTACGGAAACAGGTTGCAGAGAAGAATATCATAGTTGAATATGTGGGCACAAAATAGCAAGTTGCAGACATCTTTACAAAACCTCTTTTGAGGGAAGCCTTTAAGTATCTTCGCCAGAGACTCGGAGTAATTTCTACTCCAAAATGAATGTTTTGAATGCTTATCTTATATGTCTTAGATTTACATGAGGAAGCACCATAAATAGGATAGCCCAGTTTGGGAGATCAGTTTTAGGAAGAGTTTAGTCACGGGGAGAATCCCTATATGGAAAGATACATTTTCCATTGATGACAAAGGGGGGGAGATTTATCAGATGCAAAGGTGAATGCTTGGAGAAAGAGCACAGAGGCATGGTTCCAGGGGGAGCGATGGTCACAAGGGGAGCATGAGTGATATGAATTCAATATTGCATCAGAGTGTTGCCATCAATTCCAAAGGGGGGAGATTGTTGATTATTTGGGTTGGTTGTCATTGATTTCAACCCTTAAAGAAATTCTTGTAGCGAATTTCGGTAGCACAAAGGTTTGGGTAATGGACCCAAGTTTGTTTGATGTATAATGGTATGAGTTTTAATATATTTGAAGGTAATACTATTCTATATGGATATTACATGTCATTCCATTTTCGATGGTATGTGGAACGTCACATAAATCCTCAAGGTTAGAGAGTTATGGTCGTGTGAAGTTGGAGAACCCTCATGAGTCATCTAGAAGCCCCAAAAGGTCAAAGTAGTCAAAGTGGTTACAAAGAAGAAATTATTTAAATAATAAAGTGAAGTGATGAGTATACTATAATTCAAAGTGGATACAAAAGAAATTATTTAAATAATAAAGTTAATGGAGAAATTACTAAGTGGACAAGTGGTTAGAAGTGAGTTAGCCCTAAACTAAGTAAAGTGGTTTAAGATGGTTAGAAGGTAACCCCTTGAGGAAGCTACATAAAAGTATAAATAAGAGGCGGGGGTCTCTCATTTTAATTACACTTGAGCATATTGAATATCTACAAGTGACTGAGGTAACCAAATGATATCTAAGGCGAATTTCAGAGGAAAGGTGAAGTAAAGAAGGCCTAAATTCAAGGGAGGATAAATTATTTTGATGATGCTTTCTAAGGTATGTTATTTACAAGTCATCTCACCATTTTCGCAATAAATTTTTTCCATAATGATTCAGACTGTGAAATTTGGAGGTCGTTGAGGAAAAATATCCAAGTAGTTGTGATAAAATTTTCAGCTTGTGGGTCATTGTATTTTTGGAATTGCACTCCGTGGAAAATAGGGTTTGTGGCTAGTCCTGAAACTAGTCTAAAACAAGTTTTCTGGGTAAAAATGTCATAACTTCTTCATAACAGATCTAAATTCAGTAAGACCAAATGTATTGGTTATAGTACAGTCTTTATTATTCTTTGTACCATTTTCATATCCATACAACAAATATTTCATGCGGGGCACGTTATACAAGCTCGCTCTCTAGAATAAGCCAGAATTTAACAAGGTATGTCATTTTTGCTATAACTCGTTTTCTGAAAGGTTCCAAGCAGTGAAACCTGGAGGAATTGCATAAAAGACACTGAAGAACATTGTGTACTATTTTCATATATGTATTCATTACAGGTACATAGTTATGATTATTTCAAGTTAAGGTTGTTGACTAATCCAAAATTAGTCATGTGAGACTAAAGTAAAGTTTGATAAAAATTCTAGTATCTTGTTGTTAAAGTTAAGGAAGGTTTCTAGGTATGTGATCATATACACCAGGTCTATTACAGAGTTACAAATCAGATTTGGATGATGAAATTGACGAGGACTTTTGGTTGAGGTACATGTTGGGTACATGGTCGAGACAAGTAGTTGAAGAGTTGGCACATACATGAGGTGTATAGTTGATGATGTTGGTACATCTTGATGAGTCATATTTTATGTGTATTTGATGCATGATTGGTACATATTTGGTGCATGGTTGATGCACTCGTTAATGGAACAAGTTGAGGTATAGGTTGATTCATGGTTGATACACTTGTTTATGGTACAAGTTGATTACAGGTTGTTATAGTTTGTTTGGTGCAGGTTGATTGGTACAAGTTTACAGCAGTATATCTCACAGTGATCATGTGACAGTGGTTCCATCATTATACTTCTACAACAGAGCGGTTGGATGGGGCAAGGATAGGTGGTTGTAGCCAGAGAACATAGGGGGTTGTATCCTCCTTCTGGTTGTAGCCAAAGAATTGGGGAGTTGGAGCTTCTCTTAGGTTGTAGCCTGAGAAACTAGGGGTTTGGATCCTCCTTCCAATTGAAGTTGGAAAACAAAGGAAGTTGGTGCTTCCAATGAATGTAATTCTTAAAGACATATAAGAAAAATCATTATGTGGTTTTCTCCCGCTTTGGGTTTCCATATAAAAACATTGGTGTACTATGTATGTGTATGATTTCTCATGTGTTCATTATTTATTTACTCTGAAACTATTGGATGATAATGTTACATTTATATAACACCTGCATTTTATGGTTAAAAAGGATTAGATTGATCTATTACTAATTCACCCCCCCCTCTCAGTAATCCAACAATGGGAAGGGATATAGTATACGATGTATCAAGATCCATTCCAATGGAGAGGTCTTTTACATTGTATGGCATATGTGCATACATCACGCATGATTTTCCAGGACTAGGAGTTTACTTCGGTAAGCATGTTATTTATGTGGCAAAGGATGTTATATTGGTTGTGAAGGAACCTTCTTTATATGGGTTGAATCTACGACGTTGCTTCACTATAGATGGGAATTTGTTGGGTTTGAAATCACATGATCATCTAAACCTTCTACGGATATGTATGTTGAATACGTGATTCTCCTAGTTCTATACTAACATCGGTAAAAATATGTCATGCACTCACATTTTTATGGAAATTAATGATGTGTGTGTCTATTATGTAGTGTCATTATCATTTGTTCATGCATGGTTGTGTGAACCATGACTTCCCCCAGGACCTGCGAACTGCCATATTGAAATTATCTGCATTTGTATGTTGGATCACATCAAGGGATATTCATATGGATAGCATTCCATGGTGGTGTCGAGAGATAGTTGAGATTGTTTGTATGTTTGAGAAGGAACTTACCACAAGTTTTATGGACTTGCAAGTCCATATTCTAATGCATCTACTTGGTGAGGTTGAATTAGTTGGGATGTTCTCATGTCATTAGATGTTCTTCTTAGAGAGGTACATGAAAAATTAAAGGGGTTTGTTCGACAAAGGGAAAAACCATAGGGCTATATGGAAAAAGGGTACATAGTATACAAGTCGTTCTATTATGTCAGTGAGTACATCAAGAAAATTGACAACACAGAAGGGGAAGTCATTTAGGACGACCATCAAGAAGAGGACAAAAGGGAAGGGGAGCTACTCCAAATGAATGGAAAAAGGTGCTTTATAAAGAGTAATTCAGTTATATTTTATCAATTTAGTACCAAGAAATTGTGTACATTGAAGTTGATAATATATTTTCCATCCCATGATATTTGTTTTGAGTTCTTTTATACATCAACGAATTTAGAAATTTTTATGTCATCAATAAATTCGTTCTTTAAATTGATAATATATAGATGATCTCATGTTATTTGTTTTGAATTTTTATATACATGAGCATATTTTTAAATGGATATCATCAATAAATTTGTTCTTTACAATGTGGAGGCAACGCGACAATGGGTCGCATTGTATGAAGAGAAAAGAAGGAAATAGGGCAGTGACGGGATAGAATTTAGACGGTTGAATGGTAAAAGCATGCCTTGTCCTAATCATTTAAAATAAAATATGTCAAAAATATGTCCCAATAGTTGGGTCGATGACCAGATACAAGAGAAATATGTGATGTTTGGTCGTAACCCACGTGGAGAAGATTTGGATGCACTAAACATAGGGTCAGGTTCAGTAACTTTGTAATAACCTCTCTAAGTACCATATTATATTTATAATATTGCACATTTGAATTGTAACATGTATTGTGTTTTTATTAATGCTTTGGTTATTAGACACATGACATGACCCTTTGTTCGCATTTTTACAGGTGCATTTATTCACATTTATGTGGGCATATGGACATCATTTTCACACCAAGTATGTTGATGAATGCCACATCACACAATATTGTGGAGTGGAGGTCGAGTTCAACCAATCTAGTCGTGCTAGCCACCATGATGAAAACCTGATAGAGGGGAAGTTAGGTTACATTGGAAAGATACAAGAGATCATGCAAGTGAACTTCTCATCATTTCAATGTGTCATGTTTTGTTGCAAGTGGTGGGATACCTTCGAATAGAGAAATGTAAACGAATATCGTGGTAGTGGGCTAGTATGTATTAACTCTAAAAAAATGTGGGTTAAAAGTAAGGAGCTTTATGTTTTCCCAAAACATTGCAACCAATTGTTTTTTTATCCAGATGTGTTGGATGAGGATTGGTGGTTCATACTGAGACATGATCTGAGATCTAAACATCTTTTTGAGAACAACTATGTTACAATTCCAAGTAGGGAAGATAATCATGGTGATGGTAACAAAGACTAATTTCATGTAAATTATTTGTTTGGGCATTTATATTGTGAATGTGTATTTATTATGGGTATCTATAGTGGACAATTATGTTTTTCTTTCCTTCATTTTATAATTATGTTGGATATGAAAATTTAACAACCATTTACAACCACCATATTGAAAATACATTAAATAGACGTACAAGCATAGCATTTCGTTTTGATATATTTTCATTGTCATATTTATTGTTTATTATAGCAAATTTATGTTGTATTGTATTAAAATACGTTTATTTTAACCTTTGAATTACTAAGCATTAATTGAGATATCACAAAGTTGGTGGCATACAATAGTGAGTATTTATTTTAAATTATACTTTATTTAACGAAAAATGAATATATTAAAAAATATTCAATCCTGATTTTTTTTATTATTTGAGAAAATCAAAATTCAAATAAATATATACTTACTTTGATGGAACTTCTGAGAACAATTCCAACAAAATAACTTTGTGCAACATCTACAGTACTTGTGGTGTACTTGGCATTACCAACTTTGATGACATTCCCCACCTTAACTAGTGAAACTATCATGGCCTTCACCTATTCCACTCCATCCTTTAGTTTTATAATCATATAAACTTATATTAATAATTATTTGGCATTCTCCTTGAAATAAGTGTCAATATAGGAAGGACGTGGAAATTTTAAAAGAGTCTTTTTCTAGAGCCTAGTGAGGATTAAGGAAAACTTTATTGATCCATACTTATCTAAAAGTATAGAATCCTTTGTCAATTTTACTAATTCTTAAAACACTAATTATAAAATGTTGGGTGATATTATTTTTTAATAAAATATTCATAAAGTGTGTATTAGAGTAAAACATTGTGAACCATATCATCGAAAGTGTATAGTACAAAATGTATGATTATTCTCTATATTTATTATTTCAAATTTAATTGAATAAATTTCATATATTATAATAGTTGGATAATATAAATTAATAAAATCTTTGGAAAAATAAAATATTAATAAAATATAATCATTGTTATTTTAGTAAACAATTATATTATAACTTTTTCTTGTAATCTTTGAATAATGAAAAATAAAAAATAAAATAACAGTATTGTTACATCATCAACATTATTATCAGTGAATAATTATGTTATATTGTTATTATTATAATATATGGAAAAGACATAAACATTCAAATCACAATATGTTCACTCATCATATTTAAGTATTTTTGTTTCTAAACATGTTTAATCAACATATTGTATCTTGTTGGACAACAAACAATTCACCTTGAACAATAGTTAAACATTATATGGCATTAATGGTTATAAATTTTTGCAATCACAATCCAAATTAAACACTTTCATAAAAGTAAAGGTAAACATTATAGGAAACTATAAATTTAAATGAGTGATACATATCAAATTTCACTTAAAAACAGAGAAATCATTAACAATGTTTGTTTTTAGCATATTCATATTACATTTTATAAATCAAACAACAACACAACCACAACATTGTATGAAAAACATAGCATACATGAGCGATATACATATGAATATATACATGTAAAACATACATCTCAACAAAGTCTGCAATAAACATGTCATATATAGATCTCCAATCGAATATAAAACAATCAATATAAATGTTAATCATTACCACTACTAGCTAGGTCCACCACTAGAGTCAGGTGCATCAATGTCTTTGCTACCAAAAGTAGAACCTCTATCAATAACAACTATCTCAAAAGAAAATGTTGGCATAAGTGAACTATCAAGTGTCTCTATATCAATATCATGAATATGTGCATCAATAGTACCCGATGAGATCATAGTGTTCAAAGCATCAGAGGCTTGTGATACATGTGGAGGAAGAGAAGGAAGAGGGTGATCAGTGGATGATTAGACGTGTGGACTAGGAGAAAGAAAATGATCAGTGGATGATGACACAAGCAGAGGAAGAGGGGGAGGAGGAGGGTCGGACATGGATACAGGTTTGAACACATGTGGAGGGTGTTGGCGACGGAAGTCACTCCTGGATTGCTTGCAGGAGCAGAGCCCGAAACCCATCAGTTTAATGTCACAATTTGTTTATAAAGGGGTGATCAAATGGAGATAAAGACTCGAGGAGATATTACTCTAACTCAGGGACTGGGTCTAGTACGTAAGTAACAAAGGAGGTCTCGACCTAACTTCAACCAGTGGGTTGATTAAAAGATGAGTAGGTGGAAGACTTGGTAAGAAAGGTGAACAAACAGCTTTGGGCAATAGGCTTTCGATAGTTTGTAGAAGAAAGACTCTAAATGCAAGATCTGCTTGGTTCAGGGTCTCAAGAAACTGAAAGGGGACTTGACTGGATCCTCCAATTCCAAGTCACTCAGCACTGGGAAAAATCACAAGAATTGATTAGAGGAAGCGCAACTATTACAGTGATCCATTACAACATCATCCTATAATAGCTACAACTCGACTGGATCCTCCAATTCCGAGCTGATTTAACACAGTGTAAACAAATACATGAAAGAAACTGGCATTCATAAGGCAAGAAGTCTCGAAATTTCATACATAACCAGAGCAACAATGCTTCATTAAAGATTTACAACCGGGAGCTCTGCTCAACCATCAATACTTTACAAAATACAACAACTGAGCCTATATACCCAGGAAAAATCACCTAACAGAGGCACGCCCAATGACTCGCAGCTTGATGTCCCCTCAGTCAAAATTGTACTGATATCTTCCCTTAAGCACCATATTAACTACGCATGGCCCCTGCGAAGAGGGTAGCTGAGCCATTAAGTGTTGGGCTAGCGTGCGCAGACTTCTCTGTTGAGCTGAGGACTTCGGCATGACGTCTTTGAGAAAATCGACGCACATGACTTCCTCGAGCAGATGGTTCGCCAGACCCTCCATCCCCTGCAGTTAATGAGTGAGGCGAGGTTTCAACCACCCTCTCTCTTCTTCATTCACTTCGAGCAGGCACTAGGATTAAGAACAAGTTGAACTGGCACCTGGAGAACACAGTGATCCCTTCTACAGTCAAACCCGACACTTTAGCCCCTTGTGCAGTTCCTTCTATCACCCCCAAGTGACCATGGGTTGTGACCCTATGCCTATCTTCAAAGGTTCTTATGGAATTTCGCGTATGGAAAGAGTTAATCCTTACGCTTCAAAGTTGCAAGGGCCGAGGAGGCGAGTAGCTTAATCACGCACCTCGTGTCCCTTTTTGATGGACGGCTGAGATCTTCTCGGCACCTCGCGACTCGCAACTGGGAAGAGTTAATCTTTACGTTTCAAAGTTGCGAGGGGCGAGGAGGCGATGGAGCCCAATCGCGCACCACGTGTCCTTCTAGATCCGACGGTTCCTACTTCTCCCGGTGATGCTGTGGGCCCGGGCTCGATATTCTCTCGGCACTTCGCGTCTCGCGGCTGGAAGGAGCTAGTTCTTCTTCTTTAAAATTGCGAGGGGCGAGGAGGCGATGGAGCCCAATCGCGCACCACGTGTCCCTCGGAGATATGACAGCTTCTACTTCTCCCGATACCTTTGTGGGCTCGGGTCCGAATGCTCTCGGCGCTTCACGTGTTCTCCATGGAGACTTTTGACCGTTCACCTCTTTGAAAACTTTTGCACTATACTTGGCGTGACTCGGCCAACTCCGAGATCCCAATAACCGTTGATCTGCTTCATGGATAGATCTCGGTTGCTGATGGAAAAACTCTGCCCGCTCGCTTGACTTGCTGATTGAAATTGAAATCCTTTCACTGTTGTGTTCGGGCACATCTCGTGTAACTTGCAGACCCGAATGCTTTCGAGCCCAAGATAAGAAATATCGCTAACATTAGGCTCCATGGGGGATAGAGTCGTCCCTTCGATGCTCTAAGAACTCATTCCGCAGCTTCAGTGCCTTGCTGTTGGGCTATGGAGTCATGCTGAAAACATCCCGCTGCTGAAAATACAGGCCGAAAAATTAAAGTAACAAAATAAAGCTACATGCTCAAGGAGATTATTTATACACAATCCTAAACTAATAAAATATTTTACATGGGCTAGGTGAAAGAGAACTTCCACCATAGCCATTCAAGAAGATTCATGGATAGAAGCTCCTTCCTTCTGTCGATGATCACCAACAGATGGTGTAACCATGACAACAGAACGGCTACACTCTTCAACTCCTCCTTACAAGCTGGAGTTGAGATGAAATAGGGCGGCTCCAAGGCATAGGGGAAATGCCACTCCATGTATTTGCTGACAGGGTCAGCGAATGAGTTGCCATTTCCAAGGAATTGGTGAAATACAGCCTCTTCTGCTACATAGTTTTTCACACGCGGTCGAATGTCTCTGATAACCGCAGGCGGGTGAATAACTGAAGTAGGCTCGTTGATCTCAGGTGGTGAATTCTCACTGACTGGCTCTACGCAGTCTGTAAACTGCATCTTCGACTGCTCCTCTGGTTCTTCTGGTGCCTCTTCTTGGCTCTCCCAAGGGTCAAAGTCGTAATCATCATAGATAGGACCTGTGTGAAAGCTCTGCTTTTCAATTTTCTGCTTAGGGGGTCTGATTTCCTCACATTGTCTTTCATTTGTGAACAGAGGAGAAGGCTCTGCAGTATTCTCTTGGAAGTTATGGGTGTCCAGCTCAGAACCTGATTCATAGCTGTCATACACGGGCTGGCTGCTACCCAGGTCATCAATCTGTGATGTGGGGCTCTGCTTCTCTTCAACTAAATATTCGTTAAAGTTGGGTGAGCACCAGACTTCTTCATCTTGCAAAAAAGGAACGATCTCCAGATCCTCCTTTCCAATCCCAAATGTAAATACATCATGGGAAATCTCGTGAAGAAAAAGAGAACAATCCTCTTCCCCAACTGCCACTTCATCATTTTGTTCTGAGACAGTGAGCTCATCGGGGACAGATGTTAATGCGCTTACAGGATCTTCAATATTCTCCTGGAGAGAGCCATCTAGAACATCTACCTCAGAGACTGGAAAATCCTCCCCATTGTCCTCAGATTTTAACCTTGCATGTTGGGCGATGAGAGATATCATTAGTTCACTCAGAGAAACTTCCTCCCCCAGTCTTCTATCCTTACAGCCCTCATCAGACATAATCATATCTGGGAGGATTTCTTCTTCTTGTCTCTCCCATGGGTCATATTCATAATGACCATAAACAGGTCCCGTGGGAAAGCTTTTTTCATAATCGCCCTCAGTAGAGCTGCTAAGGGCCTCTGCTTCAAAGGATGGGAAATCCTCAGCGTATTGTTCATATTCCCACCTGTCAAATCTAGTAGTGATAGATTTTATCAGTTCCATAACTCCGCCCGAAGCGTCTTCTCCTTCCCTGGGATCTTTATAATCATTCATTGTAGAGATACCACAATCATTTTCTTCAAAGGGTGGAAAACCCTCTGCACATCACTCATCTTCCCACCTATCCAGTTGGGCAGAGAGAGATTTTATCAATTCCATAACTTTGCCCGAAGCAGACGAATGGGAAGGAGACATGACTGATTCTTGATCCAGGTCATCAGGATCCTCCCCACAGCTTACGTCTAAAACAAATTTCTCTTGCATAGATTTGTGGTATCCCTCACAACAATTATGACAAATTAACTCAAGGGAATACAACCTCTGACAATAGGCAGTGAAAGATGCGTGGAATTCACCGAGTGAAGAAATGCTAGCAGGGGGTAAAGAATGATACCATTTACGTGCATCCCCTGCTAACGAGAACATGAACATTTTCAGTAATACATCCTCGTGATGTATCTCCCACTGATGCATGAGTTCATGAAACTCACTGAGGTGCTGAGCAAGGTTGTCCTCTTCACGCTCTCTAAATCTGGGCAAATAATCACCCCATTCGTCCATAGAGGGGACAACATTAGGAAAACCAGGAATAGCAGAAAAATTAAACGGAGCAAACCTTCAAGCCAGGATTTCCTCCATATCGAACCAGTGGAGTCGCCAATTGATCCTCGAATCATGGAGTCACCAGGTGAAAGATGCACAGCTTCGAATGTGTCTGGTCCTTATTCACCATCAAAGACCAGATCTTAACATTATCGTTACCCCAGGAAACTTCTCAAGCTGAGAAAGCAGCCGTTGAAACCTTCTCGAGAAAGATCCTCTGGGTCAGCTTTCAGGTGTGCCAACAGTGGCCACAACTGAAACAGTAAAGTGGAAACAATGGAGTCGCCACAGTGGAGTCGCCAGGTGCACAGTAGCAATCTGAATAATTCTGATTTCTGATGCACCTTCAGAATCAGTTGATCGTTGTCGTTCTTCCCAGGGAAAATCTTCAACTTCGTCCCCGGCAACGGCGCCAGAAATGTTGGTGACGGAAGTCACTCCTGGATTTCTTGCAGGAGCAGAGCCTGACACCCATCAGTTTAATGTCACGATTTGTTTATAAAGGGGTGATCAAATGGAGATAAAGACTCGAGGATATATTACTCTAACTCAGGGACTGGGTCTGGTACGTAAGTAACAAAGGAGGTCTCGACCTAACTTCAGCCAGTGGGTTGATTAAAAGATGAGTAGGTGGAAGACTTGGTAAGAAAGATGAAAAAACAGCTTTGGGCAACAGGCTTTCGGCAGTTTGTAGAAGAAAGACTCTAAATGCAAGATCCGCTTGGTTCAGGGTCTCAAGAAACTGAAAGGGGACTTGACTGGATCCTCCAATTCCAAGTCACTCAGCACTGGGAAAAATCAAAAGAATTGATTAGAGTCAGTGCAACTATTACAGTGATCCATTACAACATCATCCTATAATAGCTACAACTCGACTGGATCCTCCAATTCCGAGCTTCTCTAACACAGTGTAAACAAAGACATGAAAGAAACTGGCATTCATAAGGCAAGAAGTCTCGAAAGTTCATACATAACCAGAGCAACAATGCTTCATTAAAGATTTACAACCGGGAGCTCTGCTCAACCATCGATACTTTACAAAATACAACAACTGAGCCTATATACCCAGGAAAAATCGCCTAACAGAGGCGCGCCCAGTGACTCGCATCTTGATGTCCCCTCAGTCAAACTTGTATTGATATCTTCCCTTAAGCACCATCTTAACTACGCATGGCCCCTGCAAAGAGGGTAGCTGAGTCATTAAGTGTTGGGCTAGCGTGTGCAGACTTCTCTGTCGAGTTGAGGACTTCGGCATGACATCTTTGAGAAAATCGACGCACAGGACTTCCTCAAGCAGATGGTTCACTAGACCCTCCATCCCCTATAGTTAATGAGTGAGGCAAGGTTTCAACCACCCTCTCTCTTCTTCATTCACTCCGAGCAGGCACTAGGATTAAGAACAAGTTGAACTGGCACCTGGAGAACACAGTGATCCCTTCTGCAGTCAAACCCAGTGCTTCAACCCCTTGCGCAGTTCCTTCTATCACCCCCAAGTGACCACGGGCTGTGACCCTGTGCCTATCTTCAAAGGCGCTTACGGCATTTCGCGTATGGAAAGAGTTAATCCTTACGCTTCAAAGTTGCGAGGGGAGAGGAAGCGAGTAGCTTAATCGCACACCTCGTGTCCCTTTTTGATGGACGGCTGAGATCTTCTCAGCACCTCGCGACTCGCAAATGGGAAGAGTTAATATTTACGTTTCAAAGTTGCGAGGGGCGAGGAGGCGATGGAGCCCAATCGTGCACCACGTATCCTTCTAGATCCGACGGTTCCTACTTCTCCCAGCAATGTTGTGGGCCCGGGCCCAAGATTCTCTCGACACTTCACATCTCGCGGCTGGAAGGAGCTAGTTCTTCTTCTTTAAATTTGCGAGGGGCGAGGAGGCGATGGAGCCCAATCGCGCACCACGTGTCCCTCGGAGATCTGACGGCTCCTACTTCTCCCGATACCTTTGTGGGCCCGGGTCCGAATGCTCTCGATGCTTCGCGTGTTCTCCATGGAGACTTATGACCGTTCACCTCTTTGAAAACTTTTGCACTATACTTGGCGTGATTCGGCCAACTCCGAGATCCCGATAACCATTGATCTACTTCATGGATAGATCTCGGCTACTGATGGAAAAACTTCGCCCGCTCGCTTGACTTGCTGATTGAAATCGAAATCCTTCCGCTGCTGTGTTCGGGCGCATCTTGTGTAACTTGCAGACCTGAATGCTTTCGAGCCCAAGAAAAGAAATATCGCTAATAGAGGGGAAACAGGAGGAGGAGGAAGAGGAGGATCGGACGTGGATATAGCTTCAAACACATGTGGAGGGGAAACAAGAGGAGGAGGAGGAGGAGGAGTTGACATGGATGGATGATCAATAGATGTTGTAATAGACTCATGTGGAGGAGAATGATCAGGAGGACAAGGAGGATCATGTGGAGGAGAAAGATCATTAGGGAAAGGAGGATCATGTGGTGGAGTAGAGGATGTGGATGGCTCTCCTGATGAGCTAGATGTACTATGATCACCAGTACCAAACCTCAACATATCGATGAGGTTGGCTGCACCAAAAATATTGTGCATCAACATTGTCATCTCATGAGGAAAATTCCTCCATGTAGTAGAGAGTGCCTCTACTCATAATATGTCTCTAGAGGGTACAGGTACCACCCCGTAACTTGTCATGAAATGACATAAATCATTTTCCACCTCTAGTTGGACTCTTTAATCTAGCCTACATGGAAAGTATGGTCTCTATACTACTAGATGTCGCTCATCTTCCTTCTCCATCACCTCATCCTCATGTTTGGTAGGCGCATCCCAGCATATGTGCCAATATCTGCAAAACAATAGATAATAATTATAAGACATTTTGAAACAAAATGTTACAATAAATTACATGTGCATTAAATAAGACATAAAAATATGCAAATAGATTCATCAAAACATAACAATAATATTTCCTCTCTCATATGTTGGCTCCTCTGTTGTAAATCATATGTTTGGACATCATCTCCAGTCTATGCCCACATACAGGTACTCTACAATATCGAGGACAATATCATCATTGCTAGACAATAAATCAATAACTGGCCCACCGGAGTAATGAGATACTCATATTGGCCCCTCTTGGGCATCAAATTCCCTCACATGTGCATACGTGCATCAAACATAGGACTAGAAGAAAAGTGGGGTACCATTGACTGAGTGGCATCAACCCTCTCAAAAAATAGTGTATACAAATCAGACACGAATGGGAAGAATACCACCCCAGAAAAAACATAGCGATAGTGATTTAATACATGACAAAACTGTCTCAAAAAAACATCTTCCCATCTAATGAATCGGGGCTATAGAAATAAACTATATACATAATACAACATAGGAAAGCTAATGCATTGCCCATCAAAGCTATATTGTGACAGTGATAAGAGAATATAACAGAGGCACCTAACATCCTCTCTCTCAAATGCACCTATCTGCAGATAAATACCATTAACCTGGAACTCCAAAGTTGAAGTAATATCTGGATTGACATATCTTTGCACATATGCCAATTGGGTCTCTCCTACAGTACCGGGTGGTAATGCTAGGAAATGGGTCAAATACACCCCCCTCCTAGACAACCTAGTGACAAAACATACATCATCCTCCATAGGATTATACCACATATTGGGACTGAACCTAAATCCTTGTCTCCCATGATCCCATTGATGAATCAATTGTTGTAACAATGCATAGTTCCCCCTAAGGGATCTTCCCTCTTGATAAAACTTCAGGAGGCCAATGTCCATCAAAAGGTCATGAGTATGTTGTGAAATTGGGCGAGGGTAAGCCTCCTTATCCCTCTCCCTAGCCTCCCACTCACGTACAAAAGTATATGTCTCAACCCACCACTGTCGTGCTTCATTCTTCTCTCGTCATCGTCTTTGATTCACATACAAATATTGTTAGGCACATATATAAAGACAAAATAAATTAAAATTATAAAACAAATACATATATATATAACATGGATTTAAAAAAATCCAAAATTAATTTTTGTTTGCAAAGAAATCTATAAAATAAACCAGTGCACCCCCAACAATTCATACGCCCCGCAGTTGGTGCACTATCGCATAACAACATCACCACTAAATGATGCATCCCATAGGACTATTTGCACCAAAGAATTCCTTTTATCAGTAACGATTCATCTCATTAACAAAGATGCACCGTAACGCTAAAATTTATAATGCACAAATCCATAGTGCCCTTTGTTAAACCAAATACACTGGTGCACCATGTCTACCAAAGCACCAACATGGTGTCTATCGGTAACATTGTCTTTAAGATACCGGTGCATTTGGTGAACTGATGGGCACCACTAAGATAAACTTTTATTTCTTAGTTGAAGCAGTGTGACGAGTTACTAATAACGCACCGGCACTACCGTGATAGTGGAGCACCAACATTTTGTACATCGATGTGTTGTAAAGGATCGAGCACTAGGAACAATACAACCAATGAGACACCCTTCTATGAAAATTTAAGAAATATATATCCAAGTGTGTTTTTGTACACAGGACTGGTGTGTCTGATTACAATGGTTGCACCACTACGTTAAATTTTATAAATCGTTATGTAAGTGGTGCCTTTAGTTAAGTGAAGTGTACCGATGGGTAATGTTAAGAAACACTAGTGCAATTTATTCAATGCATGTATGATTTTATAAAGTATGGAGGTGCATTTGAAAATTGATGTCTTGGGGCGTTATGTGTCTTATTTTCACTGGTGCGATTGGATGAAATTTGTGCACCGCTAGGTTAAATTTTCATGCAACGTTGAGCTAGCAGTGTGGTTAATGAAGTGAAATGTGTTGGTCATTGTGCGCAACTTTTAGAGAGTTCTGAAGGATGTACCACATTGTAAAGGATAGAACACCATGAACGAGGTGTCCATTGAGACGCCCTGCTTTGAAAAACCGAGAAATATATGTCCCGGTGCATTTTTGTATACATTTCTGATGTGTTGGATTATAATGGATACATCACTACGTTAAATTTTATAAATCGTTATGTTAGCGGTGTTGTTAGTTGAGTGAAGTATAGTGGTGTGTAATGTTAAACAACACTCAAGAGATTTATTTGGTGCGTATATGTTTTTTATAAGATATGGTGGTGCGTTTGAACATTGACAGGTCGGGGCATTATTTTTTCAATATGCCTCGGTGTTGTTCGATAGAATTGGTGCACTGCTGAGTTAAATTTTATATATTTTTGAGTTAGTGATGCGGTTAAGGAAGTAAAATGTCCTAGTGTGGGTCGAAGCACATTGTGCCTCGGTTCCACGGCATTCCGGCGGACGCATGGCTTGGTTTCTTATAGTTCATCGTAGTTTACTTGATGGAACCTAACTGGTGCGTACATGTACTCGACACCCCAAAGATGGTGCTCACTGTGTTTTTAATATGGTACACACCACGTCAAGGTGAGCCAAACTGTTCAAGTGCACCGCGTAAAATTGAACAAATTCACAAACTTCAAACTAAATTGTAATTTTGAAAGGATGAAATTGCAATTAGGAAGGTCATAAATAATTTAACTAATCTCTTATGTATCGAGGAGGCATGGTTGCACCATTGAGATGAAATGAAAATGTGGGGTAATTTTTATCCCCCATTTCACCCAATACAGCATTATGACACCCCTCCCATATCTAAATTTGGCAAACTACATAGGGTCTTTGAGCACTTGTTTAATTTGAAAAGGTAGATTTGATGCACATGTTTAGGTGACTCTTTTATTAAGTGTGATTTGACTTGGCATGATATGTATGACTTGCGACCCTTGGACAGCGGATTCAATTATCTTTGCAGGACCTTGCTTGGTGGAAATTTGTGGAGGAACAAGCCTTGCTTGGCCCCGCATTGGGGCATGATTCCTATAGAGTGGATTCCATATCCCACACCTTGGGACCAATTATATGATGAAAGTTTCCTTTAGAGGCATGATAGGACATCCTTTGAGCACTTGAGCAATTTGGAAAATTGCATAGGATCTTTGAGCACTTGATTAATTTAGGTATATTTGATGCACATGTTTAGGTGGCTCTTGTATTAAGTGTGATTTTACTTGGCATGATATGTATGACTTGAGACCCTTGGAGGACGAATTCACTTGTCTTTGCAGGACCTTCAAAGAGGAACAAGTATTGCTTGGGACTTCATTGGGGCATGAATCCCATAGAGTATATTCCATGCCCCACACCTTGGGACAAGTTAGATGATGAATTTTTCCTTTGGAGGCATGACAGGACATCCTTTGAACACTTGAGCAAGTTGGAAAACTACATAGGGTCTTTGAGCACTTGTTTAATTTGAAAAGGTATATTTGATGCACATGTTTAGGTGGCTCTTCTATTAAGTGTGATTTTACTTATCATGATATGTATGACTTGAGACCCTTAGAGGGTGAATTCACTTGTCTATGCATGACCTTGCTTGGTGGACATTTGTGGAGGAACAAGCCTTATTTGGGCCTTCATTGGGGCATTAATCCCATAGAATGGATGTCATACCCCACACCTTGGGACAATTTATATGATGAACATTTCCTTTGGAGGCATAAGAGGACATCATGGAGAAGTAAATCTATCCCCCCTTTTCCCAACGTTTGACCTTGGAGGTTGAAAACGTCACTTTCTAGGGAATGACGTCACACTTGGGAGGCTAGGGTTTGGTGGTGTTCAATAATATGATGGTGATATGGCATGTTTATTTAAGGAATACCCTAATGCATGGACATTAGGCCTTGGTATGCCCAACGAATTCCTCAACTAGCTCAACATCTTGCCATTTATGCCAAAACATCACCCCTAAGGGGGATGATGTCATGTTTTAGGGATTTATTCTTTTGTAAATTTGAATTATATTTTGTAAAGGGGAAATTTTGGAGGTCAGCCTCCCTAATTTTTGGTTTACCCTAATTTAAGTGGACAAATTGTTTTTACAAGGTCATGTATAAAAAGAGACCTTGTCACTTTCATTTTAGACATAACTCACTTGAAAATTACATAAAGTTTTGCTGAAATTTTCTCCCTACTTGGGAAAATCGCATCTCTTTATCTCTTATGCTATTTGGATGCTAGTTACTTTTATAGTGGAAGGAAGTGGTGCTCTATCTCTCTTGGATTCTTTTTCTTTCTTTGTGGTGGAATATTTCTTGGTAGAAGAGGGTTTATCTTGCTATCTATTGGAATTCGCAATAAAATTTCTGCATATCGTTGGTTTTTCTTCCTGTTTCATGGTTATTCTTTTCTAAACCCTTGTAGGATTATAAAGGAATACACCCTACACTAATATCTATCACATTTGTCTTGGATAAGTTAATTTGAAAAGGTTTCTAGGAGGAGTAAAAAGGCTTACACCCTCCTAGATTTACCTTTCTAGTCTTGTTTTCCCTGGGGAGTAAAAAGGATTACACCCCTAGGGAGGTAACACACTAGCCCTTACAACAAGAGACTCCATAACCCAATTGATAAGGCACTAGTCTAATTTTCATTGGATAAATAAAATCATTTCATTGGTATGCGTGAAATGTTGAGATATTGCAATTGTCTAAATTGAAATTGATTTTACTTGTTATAAGCATCATTGAGCCTCTAAGGCATCTTCTTTAGCCAAGTGATTCTATTGTTGTTATAAAATAAAATCTATAGCCATTAGGGTTGCATAAAATCACTCTTTCATCGTCTTTTATTACTCTTTCTACCACTGAAAATTGCAAGTAATTAGTGCTAATTATTCTCCTCATTGAGGGCTTTCATTTGAGTATCTTGCTTGTGAATTTCAATGGCTAGAACTTTCTGTTGTATAAAAAAAATTCTACAGCCACAAGGCTTCCCTAATATATTGTTGATAACATCTTTTTTCAGCCCTATTTTTCCATCAAAACTTGTGTTTAAATATTGGGATATTATCTACATGTTTGGGGATTGATTGCCCAATAATTGTTTGATGTTTTGGATGGTTAATTTTGCAAGTAGTGACATCTTTATTTTTTGATCTATATATTTCCATACCAATTTGGGACAAAAATATTATCTTATTAATCCCCTTTGATATAAGACTTGGTTTATGATCATTTTTCTTGGTCCAGGAAAGGCTAATATTGTTTTGCAGGGACCAAATACTTGGCAACCATCTTCCCCTTCACAAGATTATTTTCCAATCCTTCATTGATCTCCAAGATTGACCTATAGGGGTTTCACTCATCATCATTTCACTTTCCATATCAACCCCCCTAGGGTCACCACGACTCCCCCCTTGTGGTGATTTCATCATCACTAAAGTGAGGGGAGTGTCTATCTAAGGTGACAGTGGGTAAGTACTCCCGTAATTGTCACACTTTCATGGATCGAGTTGGGATTTTCCCAATATACAGATTGTGTGATAACAGTAATTTTCAAAATTTGGAAATTTGTGGAATCCAACAATGGAGATATCCAAGTCATTGTAGAGTAGAGGAAATGAGGCATCCTAGGAAAAAGGTTTGCATCAATGCTTGATTGAGAGTTTCAAAGCACAGGATGCACTGTAACAATGAAAAACAGTTTGGTATTTTTTTTTTATTTACCCTAACTCAGTCTTCCTTTAGACAGGTAGGCGCACCAGTGCAATTTATTTGGTGCATATAATTTTATTATTAAATATGGCAATGTGTTTAAACATTGACTCTCTGGGGCATTATGTTCAGGGTATGCCCTAGGGTGATTTATTAAATGTGGTGCATCGCTAGGTTATATTTTATAAATCGTTGAGATAGCGGTGTGGTTAATGAAATGTAACGCACATGCTCGATTATAAGCTTGTTTAGTTCCAGTGTCGGGGCAGTCCAAAAGACGCATCGCTTTGATTTTTGTTAATTTATCATGGTGTGCTAGCTTGAACAACGTCGGTACAGACATATATAGATGCACTGGTGGAGGTGCTCACTATGGAATTATGTTTCGGGGACGCCCCAGGGAGATTAATCAAACTTGGTGCACCGATAGATTAAATCTTATATCATTGGAATAGCGGTCTGGTAAATGAAGTGCAATGCATCGGTGTGGATAGAAGCCATATTTGCACCAATATAGGGGAGTTTCGAAGGACGCACCGCTTTGTATTTTGGCAATTTTTCGTGGTGCACTGGCTCGAATGGTGCTAGTACATATATCAATGCACCATCAATGGATCTCACTATGTATTTAACATAGTACACACCACTTCGGGGTGAGCCAAACCGTTCAGGTGCACCACGTGAAATTTAAAAATAAAATGAAAAAA
Source organism: Picea sitchensis (assembly GCA_010110895.2). Lineage (NCBI taxonomy): Eukaryota > Viridiplantae > Streptophyta > Pinopsida > Pinales > Pinaceae > Picea > Picea sitchensis. The sequence continues at coordinate 149,931 of SNQJ01S0013859.1, forward strand.
AATCCCAATTTGAAGCTAAATTGTAATTTTGATTGGATGAAAATGCAAATAGGAAGGTAATAAATATTTTTCCTGCTCTATTTTGTCCCAAGGAGGCATGGTTGCACCGTTGAGAGGAAATGAAAATTTTTGGTCATCTCCAAAATTTGTAAATGTGTGGAATCCGGTATTGGAGCTATCCAAGTTGGTGTAGAGCACCGGAAACGTGGTTGTTTGCACAATATTGGAGATCAAGGTTCTCGAAGGTTACAAACAACAGTATAATTGTAGTTCTATCATATTCAACCTTCCACAAGAGAAGGAGGTCTCAACCAAAGCACAATCAAGACTTCAGTGGTGAAGGGATTCAAAGAGGATGCATCATCGGGTCTGGTGCAACATAGTGCATATTCATACTTGAAAATATAAATAATTATATCACTAAGAGTCTTAGGACAACATAAACATAAGCTAAACTAGGTTGTGCAACATAAATACAAGTACATACACTAAATATAATTGTGAAATAACAGCCAAATTCCAAATACATGGGAGAGAGTGGTCTGAGAATCATGTAAATTAGAGATTCATAAATGTCATAACAAAATTTTAGAGTCTGAATAATATTTCATATTAAAAACATCTCCAATATGGTCATACGGGGATCTTAACTCTCATACATTCACTTATACAACAAAGGATGTTTCCCAGACACCCATTACAGACTCCAAGGTTCTCCACAAAACATAATGACATTCCCCACCCTCTATAACAATTCTAGAGACTGACTCAATAATAGTGGGTGATCATAATAGCTTAACCCTCGTAACCCCTTTCCCTTTACATAACTCCATGTTATATTTTTTTCCCTCGTGTGCTTCTTGACTTCTTAATTTTGTTGTTATCTTTTCTTGATTCTACTTTCATTGTCTTTTCCTGCTCTCTCCTTGCATGCACTCGAAACTTCTATATCTTTCCACTACTCATCCAACTAGTGCATGATCTTCTTTCACTGTTGGCACACTTGAAATTAACTTTTCACTTGTTCTAGTTGTTTTCCACCACTTTTGATCTTTCTCTACCATGCTACGCTTTCCACAAAACTTCAGACTTTCCCAAAATCAGGTTCTCTTAAAAAAAACAGAGGGCCTAACAGGCCTTGACCACAACCTTTGACTCATCCTAAGTCAACCTGTTGGCTCTTTATTCTAACCCTCTACAAATGTAGGGACAAACTTATGCACAATGGTGAGAGCCTTCTCTTCTAACCCTCTACAAATGTAGGGACAAACTTATGCACAATGGTGAGAGCCTTCTCGTGAAAATGGTCATAGTGTTCCACGCGGTCCTACCATTTCCTTGCCAAAATAGAGGCTCCTGCAACAAATTCCTGAGTGCCAATCACATTGGGCTCCTTTAGTTTTGTAGTCAATAGAGTAGTCCATTCTAAGTCAGAAATGTAGTCAAGTTGTTTCATATGGGCATGTTCAACTTCCACTATAAGCCGGAAGTTACTAATTTTTTTCTTAGTGTCCCTTGTAGACTCATCCAGCACATCTAGTCGTTCATCTTCGACCTAAATTTCAACAAACTTGGTTGCCTTCTCAACAGGGTCAGTAAGGGGTCAGGCTTCGGCATCCATCCTGTTGAGTTGTGCACGCAATTCTACGACTGGTTGAATTCATTATTCTATTAAGTTGACCCAGTCATTAACCATGTCCAAGAGTCAGTGACATTCCTCAGTGTGGGCATGAAGTGCGGACCTTACCAGATTTCCTTCTGCAACTGCATGTGTATTCCTTTGCATAATTTCTTTGGGCTAATACTTTTCTTTCAACTTAATCCCAACCAACTCCTGCTACATAGTATATGTCTTTGTAGCCAGTTGGGACTAGGCAACGGAAATGAGCTCAACTCATTATAGAGGAACCACTAGAGTGATATATTCAAGTAGCTCAGGCACTATCTGTCTAAAATATGGATAGACTTGGACTAATGTATCTAACACAACCGTAATGGAGGATTCAGTCGACACACGCAATCCATGCTCGTATTCTACAGCTGAAGAGGTCACTGTGATGATGTCTCGCAATTATTGTGATTTATGTGTGAGCTCATCGTTTTTTGTCTCAAATGCAGTGATCCATTGCTCCTATTGGTTAGTAGAGGCACACAAAAGATGAAAATTTTGTGGCATAGCCCATGTGGAAATCTCTGCAATGTTAATAGAGGGATCGAAGGGATACCTTGAAGTAAGTGAATATCCACTCGCAACAGAACAATCTGACAAGTTGGGGGTATCAATGCCATCTAGACTAGATGGGGACGTTTTGAAGCTACATGCAATTCAGTCTTAGACCTCCAATGAAAGTGCTACAACCATGCATGTTTTCTCCAAACATAGCTCAAGGATAGCTTAACATTATTAGTTCCTTGACAGAACTGGCACTGTGAGCTAAGTGTGTGTATTTCTGGGCATCTATCAGTGTATCTGGAGCATCCCATGTCTATATAAATGTGTACCTCTAGATCTGTCTTTGGCTCAGAATGGATAACAGTGCTTGGATGTGTGTCCAGGGGAACATAGCCCTACAAAGCCTAGGGAACAAAGGACGATATCAAAAGGGCAGTTTCAGAATTTGTAGTAAAAGGGTCAGTGAACGTTGGAAATACTGTGTCAAAATGGGTGTGAGCGGGGGATGATGGAGTCAGGAATGGGACATCAGTAGGTAAGGTATGTTACTGGCTAGGGAGTTCCTCAAGAATGAGAGTACACTTTTTCTCCACCAGAGGGTCATCAATGATGGTTATTACAAGAACCGATGAGGGACTGGGGTTAGTGGTGCATATCGGAGGCGTAGTAGTGTGGATAGGAGGTGGAAGGGAAGACAAAGGCGTGTTATCGGTGATAAGGGGATCAAGAACAGAATTAGAGGGAGAATGAATGTGTTGCTTTTTCAAAGAAAAGGCAAAAGAAAATACTTCATGTAATTGCTTACCTGAAATAGTGGTGTTTTCCGAAATAGAAGAGAATGGGATTTGCACTATTCCCCCGAGTAGCATTACCTCTTCACCTTCATCTTCCCCTTTCTTTGAGTTTGAAGGAATTTGTTCCCTTTTTGATGAGTTTCTATCTACGTGAGGATTTTGCACAAGAGAATACCATTGCATGGTGGCAAGCATCATGTAGGAGACACCCAACCGCTTATTTTCTATAGTGACACCCAGCCATGAGGTGGCTTCCTTGTCGAACACTGCATCATCAAGATAAAATGGCAAAGGGGTCATATGGAAGAGAGTTGGAGCAGCCTTGAGAGGTCGCACAAATGTATGGTCACGACTCATATTGAACCAAATGTTGTGAGTGTTCCTATTTAAAAACGTCTATGGGATGTGTGGCCTTTGTGTTGCGGAGATGAGGTCGGTATACCATTGCGAAAAGCCTACAGTGTGAGTTGTCTCATTGGTATTTGGCTGCCACTTCCACATAGCTAATTCTACCAATAAGTATCCATATATGAAGTACGTAAGCTTCTCATGTGCATCCGTGCAAGCTTGGAACAATTTTGTGAGAAAATATTTACACCAATTTAGTGGTGAGCCGTTTTTGGTAATTTTTTCTACTGTTATGGCATCAAGGGTGCACTCTCTTTTCATGTAATTCTTCATCACTTTCCCAACAATCAAATAATATGCCATGCTAACATTTTCATTGTTGATCGACACAATGTGCGCTCTGCAACCTCCTCGCCTAGTGCCATATTTATCATATAGGATAATTTCACCCTTTTTTGACCATGCTTCCCAGAGCCCTGGAAGTTGTTTGTGGCATCCTGAACTTCCATGGACAAACCAGTGAGCTTATGAATGTCCTCTACATGGATGGGGTAGGCATGATCTAACCATAAGGTGTTGTTTTTTACTCAACTGATGAGAAATTTTTTGCAGTGGGCGACTTCTCTAATAGTGCCAAAGACTGGTAGGTCGTGGATACTCATCAAGGTAGAATCTTGTAGTGGCATGTACTCAAGTTTCCACTACCACTGAAAATTTACATCCGAAAATGTAATGCAATCCATGAATGTATGAAAATCCGTTTGTGGAAACAAGGAAGCATCTGTGAAATCAAGGTTAAACAACCGAGTTTGCTCAAATTTTCCATGGAGATCACCATGAACAACAACTCGTGGATCAATAAATTCCTCCGGAATAGCAGTTTTAGGAAGATATCCCCGGTAGAAAGTGTGAACCATTGTAGCAGACCAAGATTAGTAGACAAATACCAATACCACTAGTGGACAGAGGTGCAGACATAGACTCACAGAGTTGTTAGGGGGCTACATGATTGAATATATAATGAATTTGATGAAAACACGATACCGGTGAGCATCTTGCCAAAGGAAAGTTCATAGGAAATGTTGGGGGGTGGTGGAAGCATTGTCATCCATTAAGAAAGATAACATGGCAGTAATTAGATATTAACGTCAAATATGACGAGTGGGACACGACAAAATATACAAGGTGATTTGGGGCATAGTGAGCATGGCTACCAAGTGGAGGGTGATAGGACGTAGTACCTAGAACATTGAATGACCCCACCAGTGGTCAACCAGAAATTTAATGACATTTGTTGGGACTTAAATGACTTTAACTAGCAATGACGGGACAATAGAGAAGAAGTTACTAATGGTCTTAACGAACGACGTGATAGAGACAGAGCACGAATTTGAAACTCAAAAATTTCTAAATATGCATGGATTTAATTTGGACCTCCCTGACCACAAAGGTGATATCCAGCCTGGACAAATTGGCAATGATAACCAGAATCTACGACAAGTGACAATTGGACATGTCACCAGTTTATTAACAAGAAATATAAACAACAAAACATATGAAATCCTATCTACTACATTCACTCCTGGTGACAGGAGTGCGGTGAGACTTCACTTATCAAGCATAACTATAGGGCCTCATGCATGCACAATTCACCCATCTAGGATGAAGGATACCATCGAGTTGCGTGATCTTAACAATGCCAGATTCATGAATTTCCACAACAATAAAAGCGGCCAACCAATGCATTTGTAATTTCCCCGAATTTTTTTTATACTTGATGTCATATAACATGAATTTATCACCTTGCGTGAACAACTTAGTTTTAATATGTCTCTCATGCCAAGCCTTGTATCTATCCTTTCCCACAGTTTGATGAAAATCCGCTAAGAATCTAGCTTCTTCTAGTTCCATTAATTCCGCAATTTGTGCCTTGATGGGTTCATTGTATGTCATCTTAGTAGTTTGTGTGATGAATAGGCTTGCAGTGATAAAATCATCTGGAACTACCACTTCTTTTCCATATACCAATGGAAATGGGTTATACCTATGTAATTTCTTTGTAGTGGTTCAGTAGTCCCATAACACAACTAGAACTCTCTCATCCCAATCATCTTGATTTGTGCAATATACTTTAATCAATCCCCTCTCTAAGATCTTATTGAATGCTTCTATTGTTCTATTAGCTTGTGGATGGTACATATTGATCTTATGGTGTTGAATCAAAAACTTTCTTGTGAGGGTGGATATAGTCTCAGTAATATAGTGGGCTCCTTGATCACTGGTCAAACTCTGAGGACAGCCAAACCTGGTAATTATGTTCTCAAAAATAAACTGTGTTGTTGTGTCTGTAGAGAAATCCCAAACAACTTTGGCTTTGGCCCAATGATTCAAGTAATCAATTACAGTAATAATGTATTGTGCCTTTGAGTGCTTCACAAGGGGGTTTATCAAACCAATGAAATCAACAACCCACTTTTCAAATTCTTACAGTGCTCAAACAAGGTGTAAAGGTAACTCATCACAGTGTAAGGGCTTACCAACTCGCTGAAAAACCTCATAGGCCCTAGTGTAATGTTTGGCATCCTTGAACACTATCATCCACCATAATCATGCTTGTAATATTTTTCATTCATTGTCCTTTCCATCTGCATGTCCTCCTACAACTCCACTATGACACTCCCACAAAATAATAGGTCTTTCATGGTCAATTACACATCGTATGAGGATACTATCCAATCCCAACTTGTACAATTGGCCTACAATCAGTTGATAGTTTATTGTTCGAACCACAAGGTGTCATTTTTGAGTTGTGGAATAACCTTCAGGGCATGTACCCGTGCTAAGAAATAATGTTATGTTAGACAAGTAATCAAGAATAACTTCTACTTTAAAAAGATATGTATATGGGAGATGATCATATAAAACCCTGTGACTCTCTCATAACTCTATTCTAGACAAATGATTTGGACCCATTTTTAGTTTGTTGAGCTTAACAATGAACTCAAAATAAAAAAATTAAAACAACAATAACCATCTATAAATTCTACCTTCTAACACAGGCTTATTAACAATATATGTCAAAGCAGAGTGATCAGTAAAGAATTTAAAGTGACTTCCTAGTAGATAATGTCTAAACTTTTGCAAAGCATAAACCATTTCCAAACCTTATGTTTCAGTTGTAGTGTAGTTGTGCTTAGCCTAAGAAAGCTTCATGCTGGCAAAGTAGATGGTATGATCTGGGTTTCCTTCACCAGGTTGTACAAGGATGGCCCCCAAAGAAATGTTAGAGGCATCAATGTGCACATGAAATTGTATTTGCCAATTTGGATAGATGAGTATAGGAGAAGTACTTAACTTCTCTTTGAGGGTATCAAAGGCTTGATCACATTTTGGCATCCAACTAAAAGCCTCAGATTTCCTTAAAAACTTTTCCAATAGGGTGGTTATGCTTGTGTAACTTCTGATAAAATTGTGATAGTATCATGTGTAACCTAGAATTGACCATAATTGTTTGGTAGTTGTAGGAGGAGGCATATTCAGTATCACGACAACTTTTGCAGGGTCCACCAGCACTTCTTCTCTACATAATATATTTCCAAGAAGATTCCCAAACGGTACACAAAAAAAAACAAATTTTTTAGGTTTAGGGAAATCTGTAGTTGTCTGCAGCGATCAAACATCATCCATAATAGACCTGTGTGCTCCTTTGATAGGTTGTGCACAGTCCAATCATCCATATAGACTTCGAAAAACTTGTGAATGAAGTCGCGGAATTCTACAATCATTATCTAAGAGAATACCATTGGGGTGTTCTTAAGCCCAAAAAGAATACTATTATAGGCAAATGATCCCCACTCGGTAGTGAAGGTAGTCTTTTTCTTTTCCTCCTTGGACATTCTAACCTAGTGGTAGCCATAAAACCCATCTGTAAAATAATAGACTTCATTCCATGCCAGTTGCTCCAAGAATTCATCACTAAAGGGAGTAGGAAAAGGGTCATGTACACAGGTTGAGTTTAAACTCATGTAATCCACACTGACTTGGATATCGTCAATACCCTTCCTTCTTTGTATTACAATAGGGTTGATCCACTCAACCTCATCCACCAAAAAAATTATCCAAGCTGCTAACATTCTATCGGTCTCCTTCTTCACCTTCTCTTTGGCTATGGGATTTAGATGGTATGGCCTATGTTTGATTGATTTTGAGTCGGGCTTTAGCTCTATTTTCATCTCCCCTAAATCTCCCTTAATCCCTTTTAATTCTGAGAAGCTTTTAGGGAATAGATCCTCATATTCCTGCCACATAGCTTGTATCTCAATCACTGACTATTCATCCCAATATTCTCCTATGGATTCCATCTTGGTATGCTCCTCACTCCCTATGTTTTCGGTTTTTTTTTATCCTCAACTTCAGGGGTTTGGTATAGAAAATACTAACATCATTCAAAATAGTATCTTTAACAACTCTAGTACCTTCAGATTCTTCAAATGTATTTGTCTTTATCAACCTTGTTATAGGTCATGGGTATCCATGCAGGTGATGGATAAAATATATGATGAAGTAGGTACTCATGTTTAGGACAGACTATAAGTGAATGTAAGGGCTTAACTTCATCAGTAAATATCATCTTTTTAATTTGTTGCAACACTAGGGTGATTTCAAGATACTTACTCGGAAATGAGAAATCATTGAAGAATTGGCTTTGAAGTACTTCCCAGAAAGCGATTTGTCTTCAAGTTTCTTCATGCACATACCAAGCATTTGGAATTTGTCCCAAAGAATAAATAAACCGGTGCAGACAAAATTGAGAAGGTAGTTGCACAACTTCCCATACCTTGATACAATGTGCAACATGCTCCTTTGGATCAGAGGACCCATCATACGATTTTAGATTTAGCATTTGATGCTTCGGCTTCTAATCCTTACTCAACTGGTGAACCTGCGACGAAAGGATAAAGTGGTATTGAATGGCGAGTTTGACCTCATCCCAAGAAGTCATAGCTCCCTTATGAGTGGCCCACCACCTAGCTGGAGACGATTTTAATGCAATATCAAGTACAGGTATTATTTTCTCGGCCTCAACCTTATCCTCCAAATCAACTAGAAAGATGCGTAAATATGAAATTCCATCATAAACAGGGTGTTCTCTAATCTCTTTCCCAACCCACCGAGTTTCTCTAACAATTGTGCAATGCCTTGAAAATTTTTCATACCTTCCCTATTTCCAAATATCGAAAGTTTCCTATGAATCTTCACTTGCAAAATGAATGCTCCACCAACTTACTAACCCATCTGCAGTAGGGTTAATGTAGTCTGCCCATTTTCTTGTAGTCAGAGTGTAGATTTTGTCCAGGACATCTTGTTCCATGTTCTCATCGGCAGGATCAGTATATCGAGGACCATGGTAGGGGTCTAAAGGTTGGGTTACTTTCATACCATCCACTTCAAAGGTCATAATTTCCTTCTTAATATCTATGAAAATGTAATTATGATAGGCCTAGTCAATGCCCAATAGAGTTGGGTATGTGTCTTTTTCCCCATTATTTCTATAACCTCAAAGATTACAAGTGTATTAATTCTAGCTAAATCCACTTCAATGTTTTGCAGCCTCCTAATCGAATAGATACAGTATTGATTGGCCATCCACAACTGAATAGGTGAATATATGAAATTGGGCTTGCCCATTTCTTCACAAGTCTTCTTTGGTAGTATGTTGACATCCGAGCCCAAATCCAACATAACATCGCTAATTGCATAGTCGTCGATGTGAGCGTTTAGTCTAAATTATATTCCAAATCTCTGCTTCCTCCTCTATACCCTACTTGTATTTATCTCTGGAAGATTAGCAGCAATCATCTCCTCTCAGCTCCCTTCAGTCCTTAAGGTCCCCATAATTATGTTGTACAAATTATTAATGAGTTTTTCATCATTGATAATGTCAGAAAATAATCAGAACCATAGATCAATAATATTTTGTGATTTCCCTGGTGAGTTCGTCTATGCAAACGGATTTTTCGCGACTCTTGGGTGAAGCTCAAATCTTGGTTCTGTGACTGTTGACATTCCAAGATTATAAATTTAACAAAACATCTCTATTACGTTCTTGAAGAAATACTTTTGACTTATGGGATCATACTTAGAATTCGTAGGTATCGCCTTCTAAATCTTACTTTGATTGGAATTATCAACATCAACATCAATTATTGTTCCTCCTCGAGTAATAATATTAATATTGGACTCCTTTTATTCAGTGATAGGTCAGAGCTCATAATTTATCAAATTAGTGCCTCATTACCTAGCGCAATCTTCCCATTTCATATCAATTCAGGGCAATCCTCGGTGGCATGGGTGTTGTTTCTAGAGTGTGTGCACCAAAGTCTTCTCGAAAGAGGACGATCTCTTGTGGGATGTCCTTGTTCATCACAATTGTAACAACGAACTGGTCCTCTTCTTCCAGACCATCAACCTTTGAATCCTCCCTCACCTCTGCAACCTCCACCAAACCCTTGAGGAGTTTCATCGACCCTAAATATAAACCGATCCAATCGGTCTGCAAGAACATCCAGGGCACGACACTACTTGGTAGTGTGAGTAGGTGACCCACAAAATTCATAATATATTCTATTCAGAACAGGCTTATACTTTTGTAGGATTGGGCAATTCCCAGGGGAGTGTCCATGGCTTCAGTAGATTTCACAATACTCAACTTTTGGGCCCCCTTGATGATTTTTGAAGGCATGGTATCAAATAGAGCCATGAAATGGCATTGTAGTGACAACATGCATGACCCCTCCTGATGGTCCTACTGGTGGAGGCACCATCAAGTGCGGAGGGGGTCCTGCACCCCTTAGTCTTTGGCATTTAGTTATTGTATGACCTTCGGTATAGCATCCAATACACCATACATGCGGTCGAACTTATTTTGGAAGGGTAAACTCCTAAATATTCTCAGTTAGTGTGGATATTTGGCCTTGCAGTTGCGAGATATCAAGATCTTTGGGTGGTCTCATCACCTACAAGCTTCCAGGATATCCCTCCATAGCTTCGATTTTCATGGATTTTTCTAAGGCTCCCCTCAATGCAGTGATCCTCTACTAGTGATCCATATGGATCTAGGGAACATCAAAGAAGTTTAAAAAGTGTCTCAAATGCACAGAAGTATCCTAGGAGGCTCAGAATGGCCTCAAAAAGTAGAGAAAGGGAAAAACTCAAAGTTCCAAAAACTTTATTAAAAAAGCATGATCGCGAAGAGCGCGTCGCAAGCTTTCCAATGGCGTAAACGGATCATCAAACAGAGTTACAGAACAAAAGTTATAAGCGGTAAACATTCAGTCAAACTTGGTCAAATAGGAAAAAGCCAAAGTGACATGTGGCACCAGTGAAAGGGTGACACGTGGAACAAATGAGTTGGCAAGATGATGTAGCATGGCAGAGACATGGGCACGTTCGGTGATGACACATGTCAACTTCATTGGCGAATCATATTGTGACAAGTGGCAGTTTTATGTCGACCAGTTGTATGGTGCCACGTGGCCCAATCATGGGATGCCATGTGGCACCCTTCCCATGGCTAGAATGTGCAAAAGTTTATTCGACTCACCAAGAGTCTAACTCATGACCTTCAAGTAGCCCAAAGACCCCAAACATTAGCGCTTACCACTACACCACACGTTGGTTCTTGTTTGTCATATGATTTAATTCTTATTTAAATCCAAAAGTTTACATGAAGTCACCAAAATGGGGGGGCTCGGCCTTTGGCCCTGCCTTGTTCACATGCACAAGTACCATATGACTATACTGCTCTACCCACTTAGGGGCTTAACACAACCAACCTCCATATTTAGCATATTTCGTTATTGATTATCCATTCTCCCATTCTAGCCAACCTCCACCAGTTTTAGCAAGCGTGCCAAAAATCAGTTATAACACATGTGTAAAATAGGGAGTCTGTGGGATTCGACCCCGGAACCTCCCCAAGAGACTATGCCTTAATTTAGCTACTCCAACCAATATGAAAACGAATTCATTTATGAAATAACCGCCCAGAATTCGTATAAGAAGGGGCCTCCGGTTCTGAGTTCAAGACAGCGTGTGCATTCGGAGCCACACACCAGTGCATGGAGCACAAGAGTGGAGCACACCTATACGGCCTGGTATATAATCCGTATAGATTTTGACATGCAAATCGAGGCGAGGGTACCTCTTGGGTCCAGAAAGTGCCCGACTCAGATTGAGGCGTGGAGACAGCCATTTTTAGGTAAAATGACGCCACAAACGTAGTGGTGATGTTAGTTTCCTGATCTGAGCAAAACTTCGATAGCTTCATTTCAGAAACAGTAATTTATTGCAAATGTAGTGGCACAATAACCGAGGCAGAGGTGTCTCTTGGGCCTGAAGGTGTCTGACTCAGATGGAGACGATTTGACAGTCATTTTTGGGTAATTCAGCCACACGAATTCAATGACGAGGTCTATTTTGGCAGTAGAGGTTCATATCAACAAGCTAAGTGTTGGAGAAGACAATGTAAGCATGTTTTTCATTATGTTGTTTTGTCATTAAATGTTGCAGCATAGCATATGTGTTATAGGTCTGAAGGAGCAGAGAGAAGCTGCAAAAAATCAACAAGATTAGCTTATTCCTCCTATCTATTTGTTTATGATCTTCTTTCACATCAAATCAATCAGTTATATGTGACAGAGAAATTGTGGCACTTGCAAGACAAGTGGCCAACGAATAAGTTTTGGTTCTCGTGGGTTCCGAGATCTTTTGTATGGGCTTCATATTTATGTTTTGGATCTGAGCAACAGATCTAAGGCTTTTTATGGCTCCATGTCGATGGGACTCTACAAGGGTGAACTCTGTTATCAAGTGAAGTGTCTTATCCATTATGTGTATTATGTTAATATTTTGTTTTTCTATGAATTTCTGCACATAGGATATTAAAGGCAAGCATGACATATTACACATAAGGAATACTAAAGAGGTTTTCATTCACTTCAAATTCGAGCATATAAGACTTCAAATTTACCTTTTATTGCAAATCACTCAATTAAAACGATCTATTACTCACCCTTTTGGAGTGACAGAATAACCAATTATTGGAAACTTATCGCTCTCGGGTTCAAATCATGTGGTATCAGAGCAGGCTTGATATTGGTTGCAGGTGTTGAAGCTAAGGATGGCAATGTCACCAAATCAATCATGGTTCGATGAGCTTCAAGAGCTCAACCAAATGCTTCAAGTAGAGAATGTTGGATTGAAGACATTGTTGCATGTTGCAAAAGAAGAGAACCTAAGGTTGTAAGAGTAGTTGCAAGCCATGAAGATGCAGACAGAGGAAGCTCTACAAATGAGATGGTGATAAGACCATCTTGTGACCATGGCAACTTCACCAGTTATGGGTGTGAGCATGACAGTGCAAATGCATGCACACTTTGTCAAACAAATGAATATGAGCTTCATGCATCCAGAAGCTAAGGAGGATTCCTAGAAGCATCTTCCACTGATTCTTCTCACCAGGAACAACTGGACACATCTCAAGAAGTAGACCAAGGGTCCCAGTTTGAGGTAGAGGTAAATAAACCATGTATAATTTCTTTTTTTTATTAATGTTGATGATTATTTTGAAATCCTTGAACAACATGCTTCTTGCATCGGGTTAAATTTGATGAGGAAAACGGGATACGAAGGAGGAGGCCTTGGAACCAATGGCCAAGGTATTGTCGATCCCATCGAGGCAGTGGTTTGGCCTCGACATGTCGAGATAGGCTATGTCCCAAAGGATGTTGGAGAAAGCTCCAAAACCATTCGTGAAGAAGACCCTAGGACAGTCACTGAGACTCCAGAGGTCAACAGTTCATCAAGAGATGGAATTGATTTAGTGCAGAGCGAGAGAACAAATTCTCATGATCAAGGATTCGAGACATCTCTAGGGAGAGATGCGCATCACAGTGATAGAGTTGAGACCAACTCTTCTTTCCGGTATGAATCTAGAGGAAATTCACTAAGGTATAAGAAATATCGAAACTCTAAAATTCCATCTGATTATAAGTATGTTAATCATATAAAGCAGATATTTTGGCATCAAAGACCATGCACTTTTTGCGGATTGAATAACCACGCAGTGTCCCAGTGTTGGAAGAGAAAATCCTTGTGCAGGAAGGTTATGGCAACCAAGAGAAGGACGAGGATGACAGATTGCTTTCCACACACGGAAAAGAGAAGGAGAAAGGCTATTGCATCCATTGTAGCAGAGATGGGCATCATGAGGAAACTTTTTGGGCCTTACATCTAGATCTACACCCAAAGAGGAACAAGAAGACCAGACAAACATCTTCAAGAGAGACAGTCAGTCAGGCAGTGTTACAGGAAAATCTGCCACCAGGAGAAGACCAACTACCAGAGAAAAGATAGCTCGGTAAAGAGGACATGTTCAACAAAATGGTCGAACAAATGGGGAAAATATTTTTGAGTTAGTCGAGAGTGGCCATATTTGTAAATCACATGTTGCGATTCAGACCCTGTAGAAGGGTATTGTGTAAAATAGATAATTGTTGATATCACTTCTTTTCTTTTGGCACACGTTGATATTGTTAGGCCTTGTGAGGTAGTTTGGGTAAGGGTTTCTTATTGTAATTCCAATGGACATGAAACTTAATGTAATGACTTTTGGGGACCGAAATTATTTTCAGTTGGGAGGCGTGATCCGGATGGATCTAGGGAACATCAAAGAAGTTTCAGAAGTGTCCCAAAATGCATAGAAGTATCCTAGGAGGCTCAGAATGGTCTCAACAAGCAGAGAAAGGGAAAAACTCAAAGTTCCCAAAACTTCATTAAAATGACATGATCGCGAAGAGCGCGTTGCAATATTTCCAATGGTGCAAATGGCTCATCAAACGGAGTTATGGATCAAAAGTTATAAGCGGTCAAACTTCAGTCAAACTTGGTCAAACAAGCAAAAGTCAAAGTGACACGTGGCACCACTGCAAGGGTTACACGTGGCACAGCTGAGTTGGAAAGATGACGTGGCATGGAAGACACATGGGCACGTTCGGTGATCACACATGTCAACTTCATAGGCGTATCATATTGTGACAAGTGGCAGTTTTATGTGGACCAGTTATATGGTGCCACGTGGCCCAGTCATGGACTGCCACGTGGCACCCCTCCCATGGATGGAATGTGAAAAAGTTTATTCAACTCCCAAAGAGTCGAACTCATGACCTTCAAGTAGCCCAAAGACCCTAGACATCAACGCTTACCACTACACCGCACGTTGGTTCTAGTTTGTCATATGATTTAATTCTTATTTAAATCCAAAAGTTTACACTAAGGTGCCAAAATGGGGGGGCTAGGCCTTTGGCCCAGACCTGTTCACATGCACAAGTACCATATGACTATACTGCTCCGCCCACTTACGAGCTTAACCCAACCAACCTCCATATTTAGCATATTCCACTATTGATTATCCATTCCGCCATTCTAGCCAACCTCCGCCAGTTTTAGCAAGCGCGCCAAAAATCAGTTATAAAACATGTGTAAAATACGGAGTCTATGGGATTCAACCCCAAAACCTCCCCAACAATCTATGCCTTAATTTAGCTACGCCAACCAATATGCAAACGAATTAATTTATGAAATAACCGCCCGGAATTCGTTTAAGAAGGGGCCTCTGGTTTTGAGCTCAAGACAACGTGTGCATTCGGAGCCACACACCAGTGCACAGAGCATGAGAGTGGAGCGCGCCTGTATGGATCGTATGGCCTGGAATAGACTATATGGACTGGTACAGAATCCGTACAGACTATACGTATTTTGGCACATAAATCAAGACAAGGGTGTCTCTTGGGTCCAGAAAGTGCCCGACTCAGATCGAGGCGTGGAGACAGTCATTTTTAGGTAAAATGACACCACGAACGCAATGGTGATGTTAGTTTCCTGATTTGAGCAAAACGTCAATAGCTTCATTTTAGAATGAGTCATTTATTGCAGATGCAGTGGCATGATAATTGAGGCAGAGGTGTCTCTTGGACCTGAAAGTGTCCGACTCAGATGGAGACGATTTGACAGTCATTTTTGGGTAATTAGGCGACACAAATTCAATGACGAGGTCTGTTTTTGCAGTAGAGATTCATATAAACAAGCTAAGTGTTGGAGAAGCCAATGTAAGCATGTTTTTAATTATGTTGTTTTGTCATTAAATGTTGCAGCATAGCATGTGTGTTATAGGTCTGAAGGATGACGCAGGACGGTCCGCGACCACAGCACCTCACGTCCCTGCTCACAGGATCATTCTCATTCATTCATGAGCTGAAGCGGCTCTTTCGATTCCCTATTGGAATCTTTGATGAAAACCCGATCCACAGGTCTTTCTTTCTCCCTCACGGCCTTCTGACCATCAATTGTGATCTTTACCGACTCGATATCGGGTTTTGGGGTTTCGTGATCCCCAACGTCAAGAGTTCTTGTCCTCTTGAACTCGCAAACTCCGATTCGCCAATGTGCTCCCTTCCGGCCTTAGCCCCTCCTAGCTATTACCTGGTCCATGTGACCAGTTCTCGTAAGACCACAGCCTTATCTCTTTTGGGGGTTTCGGCTTCAAAATCCCGATGCGCCCTAACTTTAGTTAGCCCTCCGGCTAAGCTCGTGGTCCACGCGACCGTCCCCTATCTGACCGCAGTCATGCCTCATATCGGGGTTTTGGACTTTTCAATGCCGAGATGCAATTGCCCTCGGGACTGTCGATCTCTCGAATCTCGATTCTTCGCTATGCTGACAGTTGGCCCCACTATGGAACTTTCCTCCTTGTCGCAATTTCAAACTTCACGATTCTGAATTGCAAGGACTTCTTGTCCACGGGATTCCCGATTTCCCGACTCGCGATTTCCCGATGTGGCTTCTCCTTTCGGGACCTTTCCCGATATCGCTCAATCGCTGCCACGCGTCCCAAGAATGGACGGTTCATATTACCCCTCGCATTTTCGAGACTTCTAATGTCCTGAATTTCACGACCTCAGGAACTTCGATTTCCCGAGTGTCGATATACCAATGTTTAGTGCCCGGATCTTCGGAATGGACGATCACGTGACACATGTCCTCTCTCAGATGGACGGCCCAGATTTGTGTAGGGGTTTTCAAGGTGGACTTACTCGATATCCTGTCCACAGGAATGTTGATATCCTGACTCTGGATGCCTCGATGTCCCGATATGTGTCGGGAATTCCTCCAAGACTTTTCTCCTCCTGTTTACGAGGTTAACTCCCTCGCAACTCTCTACAGATCCGACGGCTGTCGGGTCTCTGGATCAAGATCCAATGGTCTAGATCCATTCTTCCCGTGCACTCCTCCTGCTCCTTCCTGGACGTGGGAAACCCGACGGTCGATATTACTCCTCCCGAGCTTCTGCGCCTTCCTTCCTGCACTTGGAGGAATTCCAAGTTCTCAAAGGCTCCGACCTTTGTCTTCTCTTCCTCTGCGAGCTCCTTTACCTTGAGCCTTGTTGCGCACCCTGTAAATGCTGACTCCTCCTGAGCTTTTTTCTAAATCCTTAAATATTTTGACCTCTACACTCTTGTAGAGCCTTCGCGCATACACCGCGCTGTCTCTCCTAAGCTTCATAACCGCTCAGACCCCTAAGGGATTTTATCCTTCTGCCTTCTCCCTTAGATGGAGAATGTTTGGATTCCCTCCTGGCTATCCTTCTGCTCAAGCAACCTCTTGTTGATCCTGCAGGGTATTCAGCAACCCTATGAAGATCCCTCAGTGGACTCTTCCTTCACAATACAGAACTCAGAGAGTTCTCTTCTCTTGTGCCTGTCTGCACACTGTCTCAATGCCCTCCTGGCAGAGTATCTTCCTCCAGAACTTTCAGCAGTCATGTCTCTTTTTGTGCACCTATGCACCTTCTCAATGCCCACCTGGCAGAGCTCTCAGAATACTCAGTGATTATGTTTCTTTTGTTTGAACTCACAACAGATTTCTCCTTCAGCACTCCTTGCACCCACTCAATTCCCACTTGGCAGAGCTCTACAGAACTCCTCAGAGCTTATGTCTGCAACTGTGTCTTCTCCCACATAGCCTTGCCTCCAATATGTTCAGCAACCTTGAGGTCTTCCCTGAGTTGTTGACTCCAGTTCCTGTGCCGCAGCACGTCTTTGTCTGAACCCGCAGTGTTCAGAAATGCATCCTCTGTGCATGGCTATCAGAACCCGCAGTGTTCTGTCACACCCTCCTAGTGTGAAGCCTCAAATACCTTCACCTGAAATAAGACACACTCCTGCAAATGCATGATAACACCATACATCTACAGCATACAATGGAACACACATAGACATTCACATAACAAACAGAAATGCAGGAAAAACTGTTCTTTGTATTAAAATGGAAAATGCTTGTATTTACAAGGTGTTCCTGAGAACGGCTTGTAACAAGGTCTCAACTCTTCTCTCTTCTTCTCTCTACTCATAGATTCTCTTCAACTACAACTCTACTACTCTCACTACTCTAAAATGAGATCTGAATCTCTTTTACCTGAGGGGGATCTTAGAGCTCTTCCCTCCAATCTACCTACCATATTCAATTACATTGAATGGGTTGTCTAGTCCTCTATCTGGATCTAGATCTCAACCATTCAAACATTAATGGCTGATCACCTAATGCCTGCACAAAGGCATGGCTTCACAGCTCAACAGCCTAAGCATTTGATTACATTCAATTCATATTTAAATGAGGATTGTGCCTCTCTCTTCAGCTTTGAATGCACGTGCTCGACGTGGCTAGTTGGCTGACGTGGAGAGATGCTCCTGCATCATACTCCTCAGCTGCAAAATTCATGAGCTCCTGCTCATGAGCTTCCCATCTCAGCGTTTGAAATCCTCCTGGGTCCCAAATCATCCTCTGGAGCTATTCATCTGCTCCATCTCCTTGCTGCTGCTACTGCTGCTTTTGCATTGTTGTTGCTTCTCTTCTGCTCAGCTTCTCCTCGCTGGTAGTTTCTACTGACCTCAACATCATCCTTCTGATTTCCTCGATCACTGCACCCAGCTGCTCCAATGGCTAGTCTTGTTCATGCAGTCTCCTCAGCTACAAAAATTTTCTACAATTGGGTAGATCATCATGATCTCCCATGCCTCCTTCTTCATCTTCATCTGTGGCCTCAAGTTGCCACTCTGCTACAGACTTTTGTCCTACAGTCTCCCCTTGACTGACTTGTTGTTCAGTCACATTCTCTAACAGCTCAACTTCTGTCATTTCTCTTGCTGGCTTTGGATTGTTCAGCCAATCCTCCAACATGTCTAGCTCCCTCTCCCATGGAGTGGTAAATCTGTCTGCCTGTTCTTTGGATTCCTTTGCTGCTAGCTTCAGTGCTACAGCTTCCTCAGCTTCCTGGATGAAAGTGTTGAGACACTCCTCAGAATGCTCATTTTCCTCTCCGTCTGCTTGGGCAACTTCCAAAGTCTGCTCCAATTCTTCCTTTTCCCTGACAGTCACGGCTGACTATTCTTCTACTGTTGTTGCATCTAAAATACAAATTTCCACCTCCTCCTAGGCAAATGGTAGGAATACTCCAATTCCCCCAATCATTTGAAGATCCCTCGGATCCTCCTCCTCTGTCAGTTGCATCTGCTGATCTAAATCCATCTCTGAATTTATGAGACCCTTCGATAGTCTCATCTGCTCTGTCAGCTCCTCGGGCTGATCAAAACTCACCTGCTCATCCCTACCCACCTGGCAATATGGGATGCTTACGCTGCCCTCCTGTCAGTCTATGAGATCAACCGATCCCATCTCTGTTTCCTTGCCCACCTGGCAAACTGGAAACCTTTTGCTACCCTCTTGGCAGTCTTCGAGATCCCGCAGCGACCTCATTTCATTGCCCAGCTGGCAATGTGAAATTCCTTGGTTGTCCTCATGATAGTCTCTGAGATCCCGCAGTGATCTCAACTCGTTGCCCACCTGGAAAAATGGAATTTCTTCTCTGCCCTCCTCGCAGTTCTTGAGATCTTCTACTGATCTCATTTCACTAAGATCTCTCCCAGTCTCTGGTTCACATACTTGAACCATCTCCTTAGGTCCATTTAGGTTTTCAACATACCTCAACCATCCTTTCAAAAACCTTCGTTGTCTTCTGACCATCAACTTCTTGACTAGCCATTTTACTTTCGGCTTCTTCATGGGCCATTCATACACCCATCTCGGCTTCTTATCCTGTCGCATATTCAATTCGAGCTTTTCTATGTCTGCCCTTATTTCAGCGAGCTCTTTATCCATTTCTGCAAGCTTTTCTGCATTGCTCTTCCTCCCACCATCCCTATGGTCTTCAGTAACCATGGTGTTGTCTCCGTCTGCTTTCCTAGCAAACATGTTGTTGTCACTCTGCACTAAGAGTGTTACCAGCTTCATCCTCCAGTCCTCATGACTGCCTTCATGATTGTTGCCTACCTGCAAACAATCGCCATAGAGTCTCCAGCGCTCTGTCTCCCATTCTCTCCTCTGTTTGCAATATACAAATAGAATCCCGCTCTAATACCTCTTGACACAGGACGGTCCGCGACCACAGCACCTCGCACCCCTGCTCACAGGATCGTTCTCATTCATTCATGAGCCAAAGCGGCTTTTTCGATTCCCTGCTGGAATCTCTGATGAAAACCTAATCCACAGGTCTTTCTTTCTCCCTCGCGGCCTTTTGACCATCAACCGTGATCTTTCCCGACTCGATATCGGGTTTCGGGGTTTCTTCATCCTCGACGTCAAGAGTTCCTATCCTCTTGAACTCACGAACTCTGATTCACCGATGTGCTCCCTTCCGGCCTTAGCCCCTCTTGGCTATGCCCTGGTCCATGTGACCAGTTCTCGTAAGACCGCAGCCTTATCTCTTTCAGGGGTTTGGGCTTCAAAATCCCGATGCGCCCTAACTTCAGTTAACCCTCCAGCTTAGCTCTTGGTCCATGCGACCTTCCATTATATGACCACAGTCATACCTCGTATCGGGGTTTCGGACTTTTCAATGCCGAGATGCAATTGCCCTCAGGATTGTCAATCTCTCGAATCCTGATTCTCCACTATGTTGACAGCTGGCCCCACTATGGATCTTTCCTCCTTGTCGCGATTTTGGACTTCGCGATTTCAAATTGCAAGGACTTCTTGTCCACGGGATTCCCGATTTCTTGACTCGTGATTTCCCGATGTGGCTTCTCCTTTCGAGACCTTTCCCGATATCACTCAATCACTGCCATGCGTTCCAAGAATGGATGGTTCAGATTACCCCTCGCATTTTTGAGACTTCTGATGTCCCGAATTTCATGACCTCGGGAACTTCAATTTCCCGAGTGTCGATGTACCAATGTTTAGTGCCTGGATCTCCAGAATGGACAATCACGTGACACGTGTCCTCTCTCAGATGGACAGCCCGGATTTGTGTCAAGGTTTTCAAGGTGGACTTACCCGATCTCCTATCCACGGGAATGCAGATATCCCGACTCCCGACGCCTCGATGTCCCGATATGTGTCGGGAATTCCTATGAGACTTTTCTCCTCCTGTTTACGAGGTTAACTCCCTCGCAACTCTCTACAGATCCAGTGACTGTCAGGTCTCTGGATCAATATCCAACGGTCTAGATCCGTTCTTAACGTGCGCTCCTCCTGCTCCTTCCTAGATGTGGGAAATCCGACGGTCCAAGATCTATCGGCTGATACGACGGTCGATATTGCTCCTCTCGAGATTTTGCGCCTTCCTTCCTGCACTTGGAGGAATTCCAAGTTCTCAAAGGCTCTGACCTTTGTCTTCTCTTCCTCTGCGAGCTCCTTTACCTTGAGCCTCACTGCGCACCCTGGAAACGCTAACTCCTCCTGAGCTTTTTTCCAAATCCTTGAATATTTTGACCTCTACACTCCTGTAGAGCCTTCGCACATACACCACGCTGTCTCTCTTGAGCTTCTTAACCGCTTAGACCCCTAAGGGATTTTATCCTTCTGCCTTCTCCCTCAGATGGAGAATGTTTGGATGCCCTCCTTGCTATCCTTCTGCTCAAGCAACCTCTTGTTGAGCCTGCAGGGTATTCAGCAACCCTATGAAGATCCCTAAGTGGACTCTCCCTTCACAATACAGAACTCAAAGAGTTCTCTTCTCTTGTGCATGTCTACACACTGTCTCAATGCCCTCCTGGCAGAGTATCTTCCTCCAGAACTTTCAGCAGTCCTGTCTCTTTCTGTGCACCTATGCACCTTCTCAATGCCCTCCTGGCAGAGCTCTCAGAATACTCAGTGATTATGTTTCTTCTGTTTGAACTCACAGCAGAGTTCTCCTTTAGCACTCCTTGCACCCACTCAATGCCCACTTGGCAGAGTTCTACAGAACTCCTCAGAGCTTTTGTCTGCAACTGTGTCTTCTCCCACACAGCCTTGCCTCCAAGGTGTTCAGCAAACTTGAGGTCTTCCCTGAGTTGTTGACTCCAGTTCCTCTGCCGCAGCACGTCTTTGTCTGAACCCGCAGTGTTTAGAAATGCATCCTCTGTGCATGGCTATCAAAACCCATAGTGTTCTATCACACCCTCCTGGTGTGAAGCCTCAAAGACCTTCAGCTGAAATCAGACACACTCCTGCAAATGCATGATAACAGCATACAATGGAACACACACATACATTCACATAACAAACAAAAATGCAGGAAAAACTGCTCTTTGTATTAAAATGGAAAATGCTTGTATTTACAAGGTGTTCTTGAGCACGGTCTGTAACAAGGTCTCGGCTCTTCTCTCTTATGCTCTCTACTCACAGATTATCTTCAACTACAACTCTACTACTCTCACTAATATAAAATGAGATCTGAATCTCTTTTACCTGAGGGGGCTCTTAGAGCTCTTCCCTCCAATCTACCTACCCTATTCAATTACATTGAATGGGTTGTCTAGTCCGCTATCTGGATCTAGATCTCAGCCATTCAAACATTAATGGTCGATCACCTAATCCCTGCACAAAGGCACAACTTCACAACTCAACAGCCTAAGCATTTAATTACATTCAATTCAAATTTAAATGAGGACTGCGCCTCTCTCTTCAGCTTTGAATGCATGCGCTCGACGTGGCTGGCTGGCTGGCTGGCTGACGTGGAGAGATGCTCCTGCATCAAAGGAGCGGAGAGAAGTTGTAGAAAATCAGTAAGATTAACTTATTCCTTCTATCTATTTGTTTATGATCTTCTTTCACATCAAATCAATCAGTTATATGTGACAGAGAAATTTTGGCACTTGCAAGGGAAGTGGCCAACGAAGTAATTCTGGTTCTCGTGGGTTCCGAGATCTTTTGTATGGGTTGCATATTTATGTTTTGGATCTGAGCAGTAGATCTAAGGATTTTTATAGCTGCATGTTTATGGGATTCTGCAAGGGTGAACTCCGTTATCAAGTGAAGTGTCTTATCCATTATGTGTATTATGTTCATATGTTGTTTTTCTATGAATTTCTTCACATAGGATATTAAAGGCAAGCATGTCCTATTGCACATAACGAAGACTAAAGAGGTTTTCATTCACTTCAAATTCAATCATATAAGACTTCAAATTTACCTTTTATTGCAAATCGCTCAAGTAAAATGATTTATTACTGACCCTTTTGAAGGAGTGACAGAACAACCAATTATTGGAAACTTATTGCTCCCAGGTTCAAATCATGTGGTATCAGAGCAGGCTTGATATCGATTGCAGGTGTTGAAGCTAAGGATGGAAAGGTAACAAAATCAATCATGGTTCGATGAGCTTCAAGAGCTCAACCTAATGCTTCAAGCAGAGAATGTTGGATTGAAGACATTGTTGCATGTTGCAGAGGAAGAGAACCTAAGGTTGCAAGAGTAGTTGCAAGTCATGAAGATGCAGACAGAGGAAGGCTCTACAAATGAGATGGTGATAAAACCATCTTGTGACCTCGGAAACTTCACCAGTTATGGGTGTGAGCATGATAGTGCAAATGCATGCACACTTTGTCAAACAAATGAAGATGAGCTTCATGCATACAGAAGCCAAGGAGGATTCCTAGAAGCATCTTCCACTGATTCTTCTCACCAAGAACAACTGGACACATCTCAAGAAGCAGACCAAGGGTCCCAGTTTGAGGTAGAGGTAAATAAACCATGTATAATTTATCTTTTTATTAATGTTGATGATTCTTTTGAAATCCTTGAACAACAATGGCTTTCCACACACGGAAAAGAGCAGGGGGAATGCACCTATGAAGGAGAAAGGCTACTGCAGCCATTGTAGCAGAGATGGGCATCATGAGGCCACTTGTTGGGCCTTACATATAGATATATGCCCAAAGAGGGACAAGAAGACCAGACGAACATCTTCAATAGAGACAGTCAGTCAGGCAGTGTTACAGGAAAATCCGCAACTAGGAGAAGACCAACTACCAGAGAAAAGATAGCTCGGTAAAGAGGACATGTTCGAAAAAATGGTCGAACAAATGGGGAAAATCCTTTTGAGTTAGTCGAGAGTGGACATATTTGTAGCCCAAAGACCCTATACATCAGCGCTTACCACTACACCACACGTTGGTTCTTGTTTGTCATATGATTTAATTCTTATTTAAATCCAAAAGTTTACACTAAGGCACCAAAATGAGGGGGCTAGGCCTTTGGCCCATCCCTGTTCACATGCACAAGTACCATATGACTATACTTCAATGCCCACTTAGAGGATTAACCCAACCAACCTCCATATTTAGCATACTCCACTATTGATTATCCATTCCGCCATTCTAGCCAACCTCTGCGAGTTTTAGCAAGCGTGCCAAAAATCAGTTATAACACATGTGTAAAATAGGGAGTCTGTGGGATTCGACCCTGAAACCTCCCCAACAGTATATGCGTTAATTTAGCTACGCCAACCAATATGCAAACGAATTCATTTATGAAATAACCGCCCGGAATTCGTATAAGAAGGGGCCTCCTGTTCTAAGTTCAAGACAGCATGTGCATTCAGAGCCACACACCAGTGCACGGAGCATGAGAGTGGAGTGTGCCTATAAGGCCCATACGTCCTGGTACGAAATCCGTAAGGACTGTATGTATTTTGGCATGCAAATCAAGGCAAGGGTACCTCTTGGGTCTAGAAAGTGCCCAACTCGGATCGAGGCATGGAGACAGTTATTTTTAGGTAAAATGACACCATGAACGCAGTGGTGATGTCAGTTTCCTGATCTGAGCAAAACTTGGATAGCTTGATTTCAGAATGAGTCATTTATTGCATATGCAATGGCACGATAATAGAGGAAGAGGTGTCTCTTGGGCCTGAAAGTGTCTGACTCAGATGGAGACGATTTGATAGTCATTTTTGGGTAATACGGCGAAACGAATTCAATGATGAGGTTTGTTTTTGCAGTAGAGGTTCATATCAACAAGCTAAGTGTTGGAGAAGCCAATGTAAGCATGTTTTTCATTATGTTGTTTTGTCATTAAATGTTGAAGCATAGCATCTGTGTTATAGGTCTGAAGGAGCAGAGAGAAGCTGCAGAAAATCAGCAAGATTGGCTTATTCCTTCTATCTATTTGTTTATGATCTTCTTTCACATCAAATCAATCAATTATATGTGACAGAGAAATTGTGGCACTTGTAAGACAAGTGGCCAACGAAGCAGTTCTGGTTCTCATGGGTTCCAAGATATTTTGTATGGGATGCATATTTATGTTTTGGATCTGAGCAGCAGATCTAAGGCTTTTTATGGCTCCATGTCGATGGGAGTATGCAAGGGTGAACTCCATTATCAAGTGAAGTGTCTTATCCATTATGTGTATTATGTTCTTATGTTGTTTTTCTATGAATTTCTGCACATAGGATATTAAAGGCAAGCATGACATATTGCACATAAGGAAGACTGAAGAGGTTTTCATTCACTTCAAATTCAAGCATATAAGACTTCAACTTTACCTTTTATTGCAAATCGCTCAAGTAAAATGATCTATTACTGACCCTTTTGAAGGAGTGACAGAACAACCAATTATTGGAAATGTATCGCTCCTGTGTTCAGATCATGTGGTATCAGAGAAGGCTTGATATTGATTGCAGGTGTTGAAGCTAAGGATAGCAAGGTCACCAAATCAATCGTGGTTCGATGAACTTCAAGAGCTCAACCAAATTCTTCAAGAAGAGAATTTTGGATTGAAGACATTGTTGCATGTTGCAGAGGAAGAGAACCTAAGGTTGCAAGAGCAGTTGCAAGCCATGAAGATGTAGACAGAGGAAGGATCTACAAATGAGATGATGATAAGACCATCTTGTGACCATGGCAACTTCACCAATTATGGGTGTGAGCATGACAGTGCAAATGCATACACACTTTGTCAAACAAATGAAGATGAGCTTCATGCATCCAGAAGCCAAGGAGGATTCCTAGAAGCATATTCCACTGATTCTTCTCACCAGGAACAACTGGACACATCTCAAGAAGTAGACCAAGGGTCCCAGTTTGAGGTAGAGGTAAATAAACCATGTATAATTTATTTTTTTATTAATGATGATGATTCTTTTGAAATCCTTGAACAACATGATTCTTGCATCGGGTTAAAGTTGATGAGGAAAATGGGATACGAAGGAGGAGGCCTTGGAACCAATGACCAAGGTATTGTCGATCCCATCGAGGCATTGGTTTGGCCTCGACATGCCGGGATAGGCTATGTCCCAAAGGATGTTGGAGAAAGATCCAAAACCATTCGTGAAGAAGACCCCAGGACAGTCACTAAGACTCCAGAGGTCAAAAGTTCATCAAGAGATGGAATTGATTCAGTGCAGGGCGAGAGCACAACTTCTCATGATCAAGGATTCGACACATCTCCAGGGAGAGATGAGCATCACAGTGACAGAGTTGAGACCAAATCTTCTTTCCAGATTGACTCCAGAGGAAACTCACTGAAGTATAAGAAATCTCAAAACTCTAAAATTCCATTTGATTATAAGTATGTTAATCATATAAAGTAGAGCTTTTGGCATCAAAGACCATGCAATTTTTGTGGATTGAATAACCATGCAGTGTCCCAGTGTTGGAAGAGAAAATCCTTGTGCAAGAAGGTTATGGCAACCATGAGAAGGACGAGGATGACAGATTGCTTTCCACACATAGAAAAGAGCAAGGGGAATGCACCTCTAAAGGAGAAAGGCTACTGCAACCATTGTAGCAGAGATGGGCATCATGAGGCCACTTGTTGGGCCTTACATCTAGATCTACACCCAAATAGGGACAAGAAGACCAGACAGACATCTTTAAGAGAGACAGTCAGTCAGGAAGTGTTACAGGAAAATCCGCCAACAGGAGAAGACCAACTACCAGAGAAAAGACAGGTCGGTAAAGAGGACATGTTCGGAAAAATGGTTGAACAAATGGGGAAAATCCTTTTGATTTAGTCGAGAGTGGCCATATTTGTAAATCACATGTTGTGATTCAGACCCCGTAGAAGGGTATTGTGTAGAAGTGATAATTGTTCATATCACTTCTTTTCTTTTGGCACATGTTGATATTGTTAGGCCTTGTGAGGTAGTTTGGGTAAGGGTTTCTTATTGTAAGTCCAATGGACATGAAACTTAATGTAATGACTTTTGGGGACCAAAATACTTTTCAGTTGGGAGACGTGATCCAGATGGATCTAGGGAACATCAAAGAAGTTTCAGAAGTGTCCCAAAATGCACAAAAGTATCCTAGGAGGCTCAGAATGGCCTCAACAAGCAGAGAAAGGGTAAAACTAAAAGTTCCAAAAACTTCATTAAAACGGCATGATCACGAAGAGTGCATCACAAGATTTCCAACGACACAAACGGCTCATCAAACGAAGTTACAAATAAAAAGTTATAAGCGGTAAACGTTCAGTCAAACTTGGTCAAACATTCAAAAGTCAAAGTGACACGTGGCACCACTACAAGGGTGACACATGGCATAGATGAGTTGGCAAGATGACATGGCATGGCAGACACATGATCACGTTCGGTGATGACACGTGTCAACTTCATTGGTGAATCATATTGTGACAAGTGGCGGTTTTATGTGGACCAGTTATATGGTGCCACGTTGCCCATTCATGGGCTGCCATGTAACACCCCTCCCATGGCTGGAATGTGCAAAAGTTTATTTGACTCCCCAAGAGTCAAATTCATGACCTTCAAGTAGCCCAAAGACCCCAGACATCAGTGCTTACCACTACACCACACGTTGGTTCTTGTTTGTCATATGATTTAATTCTTATTTAAATCCAAAATTTTACACTAAGGAGCCAAAATGGGGGGGCTAGGCCTTTGGCCCAGCCATGTTCACATGCAAAAGTAATATATGACTATACTACTTTGCCCACTTAGGGGCTTAACCCAACCAACCTCCATATTTAGCATATTCCACTATTGATTATCCATTCCGCCATTCTAGCCAACCTCCGCCAATTTTAGCAAGCACGCCAAAAATCAGTTATAACACATGTGTAAAATAGGGAGTCTGTGGGATTTGACACCAGAACCTCCCCAACAGTCTATGCCTTAATTTAGCTACGCCAACCAATATGCAAACAAATTCATTTATGAAATAACCACCCGGAATTCGTATAAGAAGGGGCCTCCGGTTCTGAGTTCAAGACAGCGTGTGCATTTGGAGCCACACACTAGTGCACAGAGCACAAGAGTGGAGTGTTCCTTTATGGCATGTACGGCATGGTATGGAATCCGTACGGACTGTATGGATTTTGGCATGCAAATCGAGGCGAGGGTGCCTCTTGGGTCCAGAAAGTGCCCGACTCAGATCGAGGCGTGGAGACAGACATTTTTAGGTAAAATGATGCCACAAACGCAGTGGTGATGTTGGTTTCCTGATCTGAGAAAAACATTGACAGCTCCATTTCAGAATGAGTCATTTATTGCAGATGCAGTTGCACGATAACCGAGGCAGAGGTGTCTCTTGGCTCTGAAAGTGTGTGACTCAGATGGAGACGATTTGACAGTCATTTTTGGGTAATTCGGTGACACGAATTCAATGACGAGGTCTATTTTTGCAGTAGAGGTTCATATCAACAAGCTAAGTGTTGGAGAAGCCAATGTAAGCATGCTTTTCATTATGTTGTTTTGTCATTAAATGTTGCAGCATAACATCTGTGTTATAGGTCTGAAGGAGTAGAGAGAAGCTGCAAAAAATCAGCAAGATTAGCTTATTCCTTCTATCTATTTGTTTATGATCTTCTTTCACATCAAATCAATTAGTTATATGTGACAGAGAAATTGTGGCACTTGCAAGACAAGTGGCCAACGAAGCAGTTCTGGTTCTCGTGGGTTCCGAGATCTTTTGTATGGGCTGCATATTTATGTTTTGGATCTGAGCAGTAGATCTAAGGCCTTTTATGGCTCCATGTTGATGGGAGTCTGCAAGGGTGAACTCTGTTATCAAGTGAAGTGTCTTATCCATTATGTATATTATGTTCTTATGTTGTTTTTCTATGAATTTCCTCACATAGGATATTAAAGGAAAGCATGACATATTGCACATAAGGAAGACTAAAGAGGTTTTCATTCACTTTGAATTCAAGCATATAAGACTTCAACTTTACCTTTTATTGCAAATCGCTCAAGTAAAACGATCTATTACTGACCCTTTTGAAGGAGTGATCGAACAACCAATCATTGAAAACTTATCGCTCCCAGGTTTAGATCAACTAGGTCAAAGTAATTCAGGTCAATAGTAATAGCCCCTATATAAACCATTCTAATCGATATTCTTCATGGATGGGTATTTCCAATTTCTTGATTGCATCCTTAAATCTTTGGATATATTCTTTTGTAGATTCTTCATCTCTCTGTTTAATCTCCCGCAACTTAGAGAGAACCTGATGCTCTGATTGTGGTAAGCATAATTCTGCGATAAACCTTTGTTTTACCTGAGCAATACTGAAATCCCATCCTTGAGGATTCCCTAGTTCAATGGATTTCATATACGATTTTAAAGATCGAATCTCAAGGTGGTATGAAACTTGACCAGTTTTTTGGAATCTATAGTTCAACGGGACCTCCAGATGGCTTCACACAGAAAAAAATTTTGTTCAACCTCCTCATCCCCTTTACCCCAAAAATCTGGGTATCGGGTGAGGGATTTTGGATGTTGACTTTCCATATACAAAATTGGAGATCCTATCAAAATGAACCTTCAGGGTCTTGGTTGTGATATGACTAAAGAACTTGCCCCACTTTTGTTGATCAACTGAGAGGGGGGGGTTGAATTAGTTGTTACCGTGCTTAAACAATTATGCTTATTTTAAACTCTTTGCAGAGCACTAAATGACAATCACAATGATGTAGGGAAGTAAGCAATAGAACATTCAGCATCATTCACACATATGAAATATACAGAGATAGATATTTTCTAAGGAAACCCATAAAGGGTAAAAACCTCTTCTTATTTATATGATAAGTAATATTTACATTTTGTACATTATCATACTTATGAGCACCAACTCATAATGAGGCTACAACCTCTGTTTTGTAAGCTACTACTTGCTGAGAGCACCAACTCTCTAGATTCTCTAGCACCCACTAGAAGGAAGCACTAACTCCCTGGTTTCTCTAGCACCCACTAGAAAGAATCACTGACTCCCTGGTTTCTATAGAACTCACTAGAATGAAGCACCAACTCCCTAAGAGTTCCAGCACCAGCTGGATGGAAGCACCAACTTCCAGTTACACAGGCACCAACCTGTATATTAGAGAACCAATGTTCTCCCTTGCACCACCCTGCCACCCTGGTTTTTCTGGCTACAACCAGATGGAAGCTACAACTCCCTGTGTTCAAGCACCCACTTGAACCTCTGAGGACAACAGTCCTCCCTATCACCTCCCTACCACCTTGAAATATAAATTTTTCTATATATAAATTTATCAGAGTGATACAATATTTATCAATGGCTTACCGGTCTCATCATTGTTCTGCTACACTGCTCTGCTCTACTTGCATCAATGTATTCCTGCACTCCTTCCTTACGCTTTCTGTTCTTCTACCTTTTATTCTCTGTGTGCCATGTCCATTCAATGCACCATTCCTCTTCTCTGTATTTCAGTTGTTGCACACTGCCTCCTTCTACATGCCTGAATTCTCAACAGCAACTCCATCTCTTCTTCTTTTTTTGCATTCTTATAGTCTCTTTGCACCTTGTGCATGCAATATGTGCAATGCTTCTGCATGCTCTACACCCCATGTCGATTTCTCTGCCTGATCATCATTGCAACTCTTCAGCTTCTCTGGAAATTAAACCCATGTGTCCATCATCATTGGTTGTTATACCGAGATTCCTTAGCCTCTCCATCAATCGAGACTCTTCGTCTTCTTTGTCACAATCGAGCTCATCCTCTCTGTTGCAGTTATAGGATTCAACGCTCTTCCATCTGTCAGTCACCTCTATGAACAATCTTCATTCCACTAGCAGATTCCTTGAAACTCTTCCGCTCCTCTGTCGATCACCTTGAAGTCTCTTCCAGTCCTCTCACAGAAACCATCAGTCCTATCAAGCAGTTACACCGTGAAACTCCAAGAAAATGCATCAGCAACTGAATCGTAACTGATCAATTATCTATGAAGAGCAACAGTAGCCCTTCGATTAGATTTCCAAGTATCCAACATCGTTGGATTACAAGCACAGGGTCTCACATTGATTTCACCATTTTGTGTTTCGGCATTTCGGCATTTAGGCATTCCTGTGGTGAAGAGTCTCAACTCTTCAAGTCATGATCTCCAAAATGGAGATTATCTTCGTGCAAGCTCCTCCCTTGAGCCTTCATCGATGTGACCATAGGTTATGACCAGGGGCCAATTCTGAACTTGCGTTTTACATTTCGCATTTCGGGGATTCTGTGAAGAGTCGTCTTGACTCTCCATGTCCCAAACTCCAAAATGGAGCTTGTCTCTTTGAGCTCTTCTCTACATCTCTTCGACGATGTGACCATTGGCGGTGACCAAGAACTTTCACAATTTCGCATTTCGGCATTCCTATGATGAAGGGTCTCGACACTCCAAGTCGTGATCATAGAAATGGAGCTTGGTTGCACTATCTCCTTCCTCCATCTTCCATAGATGTGACCACTGGCTATGACCACAGCCTTATTCGAAAACGCATTTTGGCGTTTCGGTATTTCGGCATTCCAAAATTTTGCATGTCACAAATTCCTGTTGCAAGGCATCTCGACTCTCCAAGTCACGATCCTCGAAACTCCATGTTGCGATCCCCGAAATGATCTGAAGGTATTTTGGTGTTTCACCTTTCGCAACTTCAGGACTCCTGTGATGAAGAGTCTCGACTCTTGACTCCTCCAACTCCCGATATCTGAAACCTTTGATTTCTTGGTCTCAAAAACTCTGAAATGGAGTCTTTGTTGATGTGCCTGTTTCGGGATTTCAGCGTTTCACATTTCACTACTTCGGGACTCCTGTGATGAAGAGTCTCAGCTCTTGACACCTCCAATTCCTGGTATCTGAAACCTTTTATTTCCCGGTCTGCGAAACTCTGAAATGGAGTCTTTGTTGATGTGCCTGTTTCGGGATTTCAGCGTTTCTCATTTCGCAACTTCGGGACTTCTGTGATGAAGAGTCTTGACTCTTTACTCCTCCAACTCCCGGTATCTGAAACTCCGAAATGGATTTTTTTTGATGTGCCTATTTTGGGATTTTGGTATTTCGCATTTCACAAGTTCCTGCAGTGAGTTTCTTCCTTGACTCCTCCAGCTCCCGGTATCTGAAACTATGAAATGGAGTTTGTGCTTCTGATCTTGCCATGTGATCATCGTTGCACTACTGGTCTTTCCACTTTCTCTTGTTCGTCATCATCGGGCTGAGCTTGCCATCAATGACAAACAAATGCTCTACCTTATGTCTCCCTGTTCTTGTCATCAAATGAACAAGCACACTCTTTCACTATGTCTGCACCTCTACACTATCTCTTATGGTCTTCATGAGCTGGTTCTACTACGTCTCCCCAAAATACTTTCGGTGCCCGCCTACCACATTATACCTGTACTCAAGCCATCATTTCTACTGTACTTTCCATCAATGACAAGCATACGCTACCTATAAAACATGCCAACAATCTCCCCCTTTGGAATTGATGGCAACAAAGGCACCCGGACCTGTTCTTTTCTCCCCCTTTGACATCAATGTCAAAGAAAACACACTCCCCCTGATTTGTTGCAGTATTTTTCAGAGGTATCAGATATTCAATCAATACAAACTCCCCCTAACAGGATGGACTCTCTTAGGTGTGAGACGGGATGACACCCAGCTTTTGTCAGAGATATTCAAATGGTGTCTTGGATAGGGGTTTAGTAAAGATGTCTGCAATTTGTTCTGTGGTTGGAATGTAATGGACCTGAACAATTTGATTGGTGACCTGCTCTCTTAGAAAATGTTATTTTATGGGAATATTCTTGGTATTGGAGTGGAATACAGGATTCTTGGACACACTGATGGCACTAGTGTTATCACAATGAATTGGGATCGATGCAATGTATTTTACCTCCAAGTATGCAAGTGTCTGAATCATCCATAATACCTGAGTGCAACAGGTAGCAACAGCAATGTACTATGCCTCTGTAGTTGATAAAGAAATGGAACCTTTCTTTTTACTCAACCATGCTACTAGAGAATCTCCTAATAAGAACGCACCTCCACTCATGCTTTTCCTTTCATCCATGCAGTTAGCCCAATCAGCATCTGAGTAGACTGATAATTGAAAATTCTGATTCTTAGGATACCATAGGCCATAGTTCATTGTTTCTTTCAAATATCTGAATATCCTTTTGACAGCTAGCA